>JAVJIF010018134.1:0-87360 GCA_038442645.1 Agave tequilana | reverse complement strand
GTTGGCTAGTTGACATCCCACCTTGCACCTGCATGGTCAGTTAAACCATTAGCCAGTGCTGGAGTGCCAGGGTTCCTGTATGGTTGGGGCTGTTTAATCTCCTTTCCAGCGAGTGATCAATTCCCTGGTGCATGCACTTCTATAGGTAGCCACCACGCACAATGATTTATCCATTTTCACCTTCATCTTGAGGTTGTCCTTCACCCTGCATGGTACATTCTCACCCTTTCTCCTCTTATAGATATATATATAATTGATGTGGGTATATTTGATTGTTAATATTATGTGGTGAATGTGTGTTATGTATACTTGGGTGTATGCAAGAGTACGGGTATGTGTAGTACTAGTTTATTATGTGGGTTTGGTTGCGTGCTACAGCATTACAGACTCGCTCATGCGGTTCGAACTGGTAACAGGAGACCCGCACCTGAACGGATTCGTGTTCACTGTGAACCCGATACAGTGACAATTTGAAGACTGTTCCATGGGATGATTCAGAGATCCATTAGTTCGTGCAATGAAGATCAGACAACGATTCGGTTCTGAAACCACGTCCATTCAGGTGAGTGTTTCTTATTTTCTTTTGAGTATTTCGATATTATTTTATGTGAGTGTTCCTTGTTTTCTTATTGAGTATTTTGATATTATTTTATATGAGTGCTTTTAACTGGTTTCTATATATGTTATTATGTTTAAATAATGTTCATGTTTAATTACTGTTTATGCATGTCAATTATTGCTCATGTTCACATTCACATATTAGATACATAATCAACAAACCTCGGAAGACCACATTGCTGATTCAGAATAAACACCATGATCATTTAGATAACTTGACTAACTATATGACATCTAACTGATAACAATACTATGCATATTACTGAAAGTTACTGGGAAAGTATCACAAAACGTAACACTCGGTACAGCTCTATTCATTGTATACACGATTACTGTTACTGTTCACTGTTCCTATTACTGTTCATCGTGTGTACAATTACTGTTACTGTACTGTTACTGTTACGGTCACCGCATGTCTCAGTATTCTAGGTGACATTGATATTGACCGACTTAACTGAAATAAATAATAATGGACAACTTACACTGGGATTGGGGAAATTGATGGAGGAGACAGCGTCTGTATTTTGAGTGGACCTAGGATACAGGTTGCGCAGCCGACTGAGGGTTCCACTGCAGGGTTCCTGGGGGATGACTGACATCCCATCTGTACTGTTTACTGTTCCACTGTTTTCACAGTGAGATTACTGTTACTGTTACTGAGTACCTAGCGGTACGGCCTGGTTCAGCGCCAGGAAACTGAGGCCGTGGTCCCGGGTATGTACGGGACCCACCTAAAACATGGATAATGTCTCCAACCAATCAGTTTCAATAACTTAGGACCCTGATTGAGACGTGTAGTAGGCGTAGTATGGGATGCGTCTATTACAAGTGGCAATTGGTGTTCGCTGACATAATAAATGATAATGAACTGTTAATGAATTGTGACTGACATTTATCACCTGACTGTACATTTATATCACTGTGATAGACATATAACTATAACCATGACCGGATTGTATACCAGCCTAGTGACATGTGATAGGTTACCTATGGTGACAGCAGAGTTGCTTGCTTACTATTGATCAGTTGTTGCCTATCTTTATTCGTGTGTTATTATGTTTATTACAGTTCTTTTATTTATCTGTTATATGGTCTCTTTTATCTTCAGTTGCTCTTATTACTAATTATGCACATTGTTTCTTCTACACGAGCTGTTCCCCTTTACACACTCACTCATTATGGTCGCGTTCTGACGACCCTGGATTTGCACGTCCAGATATTGGACGATTGTTTCTAATGTGCAGGTATTCGATGAGACGGTACGCTTTGCGAATAGCTGGAGCTTCTTCCTATTCTCTTCTGGTACATTTATCTTTCTATCTTTCGTATTATTCCCTGTTTCTCGTTATATCAGATCAGTTCTTATTCCAGTTATTTCATGACTCTATCTTTTATCGCTTTCAACTGCCTTATTCTTGTCATTATTCATATGTTACCATGTGTAGTCTTATATGTATCATTGCAGTGATCTGGTTTAGATTATAACTTGTTCAGGTTAACTTAGGCTTAGCGTATATGCGTGGGGTGTTATCCTCGCGTATATACGTCGCTATAACGACTCCGTATCTTTAGGATCGGGGCGTTACAGTTTCCTGGTGCAAAAAAAAATGAAAAAGAAAACAATTAAATATCTCACGGACCAGATACATCAACATTTTAAAAAACAAAAAAAAAAACGAAAATTGAGCTACCATTGTAAATCCATCTCTTATCATTAGACATATAGCGGTGTATTGCATAAGGCTACAATCATGCATGTTACTTTTTCTTGCACGGGTTGTTCCAAAAGTATCGTTTAAATTGTTATAATATTCTCACACTATTTAAAAGTACTCGATTATTCATGAGTCTGTAAAACAAATAGTCATATTCATAAATGATTCAAAAGACTTGTGATTAATATATAAATGATTTAAAATTCACATATTAATCACGTGGGTGGATCCAACACCTTTTGAAAGCAAGAATAATAACGAATGTTTTCGTGAGCTCTTATTGAATATGTTCATTCTCATTCTATTTGAAAAATTCATACACTCTAATCATTATCCCAGTCTTGTATTTACGGTCAACGAGTATGTTCTTTACTACAAATGATAGTAGGGTTCCTATATGAAAAAAAAATTCTTCTAAATCTTTCATAAAAGATTCTCAAATTTCTTGATCTTTATTTTATTCCGAGCTTCTAAGAGACATCAAATCATTCTTGCAACACACCGTTCCCGGAATACGTACTTAGATAGTTATCATGATTTTTCTATCGTATTGTTTTATTCAGTTTGTATTTGTTTTTATGTTATGATTATTTTGTATTTGATCCGGATTCGTGAACTCGGAGTCAGTCGTAGTCTGAACCGAGAACCTGATCCTAGTGTATTACTCGATCTGATCTTTTTGGTAGCCAGATTTGACCAGTTTCAATTTCAAATATCATTTTCTAATATTTTATATTTTCATGATTTTCTGAAAATTTTCAGAATTAATTGGAAAATCTAAAAACCAATGTCGATCAGTATCGCTGACCGATTCCCGAATTTTAGTTTTCAAACGGAATTGAACATTTAGAAACGGCTTTCACATTACTTCTTAGAATCTTATTTTCTATCTAAATACATTTTTTGAGATTTTTCTAAATTATTAAAATTTGATTGATTTTGATGTCGACTGCTATCGCCGAAAAATTTCTCAAATCTGATTTCATCAAGTATCTTAAAATAATATTTTCTATTTTTGATAATTTTTCGAAGCGTTTCAGAAACAGTCAATTTTTACTCTATTTAAATAATATTATTTTTTCATTCTCTCTTCATTTTCTTTCTTCATTTCTTTTTTTGCCTTCCCCCACGTCAACCAACTGACCCGCCCACTTCCCATCCCATCACCCGCTAATACCTACCCCCTATCCTGTCACTTCTCTCTTTCTGTCTTTCCTTTTATCATTTCTTTTCTTTTATTTCTTTTCTCCCCACTCCCATTTATCTTCTCCTCTCTCACCCCCCCACTCCTTCCCTCCCTCCTCCTTGCCGATGGAAGCCCATCGGCGGCGTGCCTCAGGTCGGCCAAGCCCCCTCCTCCACTTTCCTTATCTTTCCTCTTTTCTTCTCTTTCACTTCTTTCCTTCTCCCATTTTTAGCATCCCCACCACCACCAACTTCTTCCTCCAAACTCGTCACCTCTTCCACCACTTCCACCACCATCTTTCCTTCCCTCCACCACCTCCTCTACTATAACACCACCTCCTCCTCCACTTCATTCCACCAACACCATCTACCCCGTCACCAATTTCCATCACCATCACCACCCGCAATCTCACCACCACTTACATCACCACCACTACCACCATTCCATCATCCCCATCACCACACCACCTTCATCTCCCTCACCACCATCAACTCCACCTCCAACATCTCCACCACCAACAACAACTACAACAACAACCACCAACACCAAAACAATACCCTCCACTTCCTCCCCCTCCCCGGGCTCCGACGGCGGCGCCGCCCTCGGCCGCCGGCACCCTCGGCCGCCGGCAGGGCCACAGCCAGCCTCGCTTTCCCTTTTTCTTTTCCCTTCTTCCCTTCTTTCTTTCTCTCTTTCTCTCTTTTCTTTCTTTCTTTTCTCTCTCCCCCCCTCTCACTCTCTCTCTCTCTCTCTCTTTAACTCTCTCTCTCTCTCCAACATCTCTCTCTCTCATTCTTTTCTCTCTCCTCTCTCGCTATAATTCTCTCTATAAAAGTTATAATATATATTTTAACATGGATTGGTGGCGTGCACTTGTTTCTGGTATTCCGAGATTTTACGCTGTTTTTCGGTGATTTAGACGAGAGTACCTTTTTCTGGGATGTTATTCTGGTTTTAATACATGATGCATCATTTTGCGAGTTGATATATGATATGCGAGTGATTTTTTAATATTAACATATATACGAATACCTATTGGCCGTTATTATAACTCATAAGACTGGTATTATACTTATAATGGGTATGCATATATATGTTCCCGCTTCGCTCGGCTTCACATAGCTAATTAATATATTAATTTATTGTTGTTATAGATATGATTGTGAAGAGTTTGAAATGTAACTATATGTTTCTCCTATATCATATTGCATGACCAGATGATTACCTGACATATGATACTATAACTCTGTATTCAACTCACTTGATATCGACATGTTAATTACCTTACACTGATATGTTTATACTTGACACATGATCCCTGACACTTCATATCTGATACTGGTACTTGACATGTTATCACTTAACACCTGATGCTGTGACACCTGACTGGATACTATCACACCTGACACCTGTATTATATTGCATATTCATGATTATCACTCTTGCGGGGACTTGACATAATTATTATATAGTTACCAGACATCTGGTATTCTTGAACTCCTGTACTCCTTAAACTCCTGTACTCCTAAACTTCTGTGCTCCTGAACCCCTATATTCCTGAACCCCTGGAACAGGGAGACTCTTGATACTACACTCGTGTTGGTCCCTATAATTGGCTAATCATAGATATTGGATTACTGTGAATCACTGTGGACATTATCACTGGACAATCTATAATAAAGTACTCAACTTACACTAGGATAGGGGAAAACTGATGGATATCAGTATGATGTTATATTTATAATGGTAGATATCTCTGAAATGTCATATGGGGCGCGTAATGATAAGTCCCCGAAAGTAAGAGCTATATCTCTGAAGTGTCGTGTGGGACGCGTAATGAAAAGTCCCCAGAAGCAGTAGCCTGATCTCTGAAGTGTTGTGTGGGGAGTGTAATGATAAGTCCCCAGAAGCAGTAGCCTGAACCTTAAGCTGTAGTCCAGCAGAGGCTGGACCACTATAAATATGAGCCATTAGATTTATCAGATTTCCAAGTAATAACTCGTCTTATTCATAAGTGGATGTATGTGTAACGGTAATACATATCTAAATATGTGAATCGAATGAATAACATAAGAATTTATAACCAACAATAATAATATTAGGAACGTGAAATATTTGATCACTCCTTTATTCGGGTCCCGATACTCACATATCAGACCCGAGTGAGTTCTACCAGAGTGCGAACTCTAGTATGGACTATCGGTGATGTGACACTGGTAGGAGGCGATTGAAATATCAAACAGTATTGATTATTATTATTGAATAACTTAAAATGTGATAGTTTTATATTCTCTGGTTATAGTGATGAATCATTTAATCAGATGTTATGCCCTAAGTTGGCACCTTGCTTTATGGCATATGATTTATGTAACACAATGTTTACTCCAGACACACTCTAGTTCTGTTACTCTGAGGGCAACTCAAGTTGTATGAACTCAGATGATGGCGACATGGGGTATATGGTATATAGACGAGGCCTTATGTGAATTATCCCCTTGACGTATCAATCTCATGAATCCATAATCTGATTTTGTCAATACTTGTATTTATCGCATGCTTAATATTTATCGCGTCTTTATTTGTACTTAAGCTCTCGACACCATTTCTATTCATGTTTTCCGATTCAGATTTATCGATATACATGTATTTACTTGATTTCGGATTTACTATCGTTCCTCTAATTTATTTATGTTACTGCTCATTGCCTATACCCGTATGCCTGAACCACATCACTTGATCATGTACACATGTGACTGTTTTGTTGGCCCAGAGGCCCATCACTCTAGTTTTGATGATGATTAACTCATGTAGTTATAGTTTACTAATAATCTTCTGTTTAAAGAGTTTCAGTGATTGACCAAGATATTAGTGGGTATTTGTCTTCAACAAAAGATTTTTTGAGTTAACACATGTAAATTCAAGAGCTCGCACGTCAAGATCGCATCTAGCACTCAGTTGGAGTCAAGCTCGTTGGATCGTGTTTGGATCGAGTCGGCTTGGAGACAAGAAGACTTCAGTTTGTGTTTAGTTTAGTATGTTTAGATCTTGTGTAATGATAAATAGTGTTGATATGCTCAAGTTCACATACACACACAAGTTTAAAGTTTATTGGTTTTGGTTTTCGGTTTAACCGGTTTCGGATTTCTATCAAAAACATAGATATATATATATATCTTATACGTATATTGGATTCTATCCATATATAATATGCTTCAAATTTGTTTCAATATCATGTTTTTGTATCCATATTAGTTTTGGAGAAAACGGTTTTCCATTTCAAAAATTCAAGTTTTTGGAAAATACCGATTTTGTGTTTAAGCCAAATTCAATATCACAAAAATGGTTCAAATAGTTTGTAACATGTGTTGATTTCTTGTCACACATGTTTGGTATTCAAAGATCTTATAAGAACTTATTTTGTGTGAAATTATGTGATTTTATGGGATTTAATTGAAATTAAAAAGACAAGTTTTCAATACCCCAAAGTCCCAGCCAGATCAACTGGCGGTCGACCGATGTGCGCGAGGACATGCACATGGCCAGCCAACTCGGCCGGTCGACTGCGCGGTCGACCGACTGAAAGCACCCCACTCTCGGGTGGGGGTCGGTCGACCGTTGGCTATGGCCGGTCGACCGGGCAGTCGACCGGATGGGCATTCTGCCATTTTCAGACTGCCAACGGGCATATTTTGGAGAGGCTATATATATACCTTCTCTTGAGTTGTTTTTAATAAGTTTTTAGAGAGCAATTTTTTTTCATATTTATAAGTGTTTAGCAGCATGTTTTTAAAAGAGTTTTTGGGCCAAAAAGATTTATCTTTATTTGTTTTAAAGTGTTGGAAAATTCAAAGAAAAAGAGAGTCTTTGAAAAATGTTTTGATCTTCATTTCTATTTCATTCTAGAGTTTTTTCTAAGTGTTTTTCTTTGTGATTTATTTTCCAAACACTTTATTTTTCTCACACATGAGCTATCATATCTATCCTATCTATAGGATCTTTTTTTTGGTGAGAAAATTGGTTGTGATCTTTGGATCACCGAGTGTTGTAATCTCTTTGCTTTGAGTTGTGAGTATCCCTCTTGTGTAGAGGTGATTGTGGAGGAGTTGAGTTTGTTGGTATCCCTCTAAGGGGCCGTTTGTTTCGCGTAAAACTCCGTAATTCGTAAATGACTTACTACCCAGTTACAACTACAGCGTTTGTTTGGACCGTAATTCGTAAAAGACTTACGTAACTCAGCTAACACTCACTTGCAACCCAGTTACCACTCACTTACAGCCATTTACAGTTAATTTTGTGGTCATACAAATTTGTAATATTTTTTATATAATATTAAAATTTTTTAATATTAACTTTTTTAATATTTATTTGCAGTATTAAAACTTTTAAAATCATCAAATAGTTAATTTTGTGGTCAACTTTTTCACTTACGACTTATACATTACGACAACCAAACACCGTAAAGTACAATACACTTTCCCACTTTACAATTTTATATTACCAATCAAACACCGTAAAATTTACATACATGTAACTCATTTACAATTGTAAAAGACTTTATCAATTACAACTATGAATTACGGCCAGTTACGACAACCAAAACAGACCCTGAGTGTAGAGGTGATTGTTGTTTTGACTTTGTGTCTTGTCCCTCTAGTGAAAGGTGATTGTTTTTTGGCTTAGTGTCCTATCCCTCTATTGAGAGGTTGATCTTGTGTGGCTTAGTGACTTACCTCTTGTGTAGAGGTTGTTGTTGTTTGAGAGAGGAGTTGTGTATCCAAGTTTGTATTACCCAAATCCTCAGTGAAGGTTCCCTGTGTGGGAAGTCCTGTGTGGACGATTTAGTGAAAATCTTTCTGTGTGAAAGCGGGGACGTAGAGCAGTGACTCCAATCTCGAAACATATCTTTGTGTTCGCGATTGATCCACTATCTCTAACTCTCTCTCTCTTATATCTTGCATTGTATCATATTGTTCATATCATATATGTGCTTGGTATTGATTGTGTGCCATATTTGTGTTGAACTAAGAGAGCTTCAAATAGCACCTCAACTCTTATTTAGAGGAATTTAGAGGAGATAGTTCAGAGCCCGTCACCGGAAATTCGGCTACACTCTTTGGTTAATTAAGTGTGTTGTAATTAGTTTTTTAATTCCGCATCATTTGTCATTAGATTAGCTATACACCTATTCATCCCCCTCTAGGTGTATTTTCAATTGGTATCAGAGCCTACGCTCCTGATATTAGGTTTAACCACCTAGGAGTGAGATCTTGGTTAGCTAATCTAATATTGCATTTGCACCCATATAGTTTATACACTCATGAATTTCATAGCCTCTCCAATGTTTGATGTTTCTAACATCGATGTATAGAAGGTTAAGATGAGTATGTACCTTAAGACCTTATGAATGCATGTTACCTTGCTACTACCAAGAAATCCTATCTTAGTAATAACAAGCATATAGGGGCCAATATATAAGCCCTAGAGGCACTTAGATGCACTTTTAGTAAAGAACATTTATCTATTATTTCTCATTGTAATTTTCGCTTTTACAGTGTGGAACACTTTGACCTCTCCTGCGCTACAAACGACAAATATTGTGGAGGAGGAATATAGTGGAGGAGAATCCGAACAAGCTTGCTACATGGTCCAATGGAATGACTCCCTTGAGGTAAATTCGGATACTCAACTAGATGATAATACTAGTTCTTCTTGTGATGATTACATGGATGCAGATGCATTAAATGAAGAACTATCTAGTGTATGTGAAAACTTGCTAGAAAAATACCAAGTTTTGAAAAAGAAAAGCTTTAAATTAAAATAAGAAAATAAAAAATTGTCTTCTAAACTTGACTTGATTTTGCAAGAGAGAGATGAGATTTCAAATGAAAGGGACTCATTGAAATCCCAATTTGAACTTGCCCTAAATGAAAATAAAATTCAGAAAAATAAAAATGATTGTGACATTGTTTTGAAGAAAAATGAAGTTCTATCTTCAAAACTTAATGTTGTTTTAAAAGAAAATGATTCTTTGAAAAACAAAATTATTTCTATTTCAAAAGAACTAGATTTGATTTCAAATAAAAATAAATATTTGAAAAATGATTTAGATTCACATGTTTGCCATACTAATATTGCTTCACCATCTAGTGTTCTATTGCATGCTCCACTTTATCTTCAAATATTAAAAATGATATATGTATGTTGAAAAAGTGTAGATTGTTTAAGCTCCACTTTGTGCCAATGTGTCATGAACCACACTCGATTGGAATCCATATTTCACAAGAAACATACTCCTCCTATGCATGCACACAAACCACGACATCTACATGCTTCTCACATTCATACATATAACACCATGTATGCTCATGTGTACACTTGTACACATTGTGAACGTAAAGGCCACCTTGCAAAATTTTGTTATGATAAAATACATACTTCAAATTTGTAAATAAATTGTTTGGGTTAGGAAAGATGCTAACCCCCATGGACCCAATAGAGTATGGGTACCAAAATCCACTCCTATTTTTTTTTTTTTTTGATGTAGGTGTGGGCTCTCACTTGACGTGAGGGCATTGATGTCTTGATGGTGGATACTTTTGTGCTTGATGGACACTACTTTGAATGCATCACCTTCAAGGAAGTTTGGTGGGAGGACCACCATGATTTAGAGATCTAGAGATTAACCCTAATGATTTTGGTAACTATCTCTAACTCCCATTTAGTTTACATGCTTTCATTATTGATTTTTAGCATGTTTTAATTTTTCATGATTATTATCAAATGCCATGTTAATTAGACTAGTAATATGCGTATGTAGTCATTGAGATACACCCATGTTCATATGAATCCATATTTTGTGTTCTCACTATAGTTTAACTATTGTGTATATCAGAACTCTAAAACATGTGCATTTACATAATGATCATATTGATTTTTATGTTTTGTTTTATGCTTCACGTTTTGATTACATGTCTAGATGTAGTTTTCATTTAAACTTGTGTATATACTTGTACAACTAGTGAGCCACAAATTTATTATTATATTTTGTACTTAATTGCTCTTTTGTACCTATTAGATGTACTAGTATAACTTAGTTTTGATGATTCGGCAGTTTGACTTGTATTACCTATTTTTCGTACATATTTTTCATAATAATGTGTTTAGCTTTATGTATATGTTAATTTTGTTTAAAACTTTAAATATAGATGTATACCCTTGAGTCACTTGCTTTTCATGCAAATTCTATTATGGACTCATTTGTGTTGGGATATGTATGTATACTTTTAGTTTTAACTAAACATACATATAACTTGAAATATATTAGTTTGATGATTTTCATGTTTTTGATAAAGGAATTTTCATTGAGCTTAAATGCCTTATTTCATGATTTTGTTGATTACATGACTTTTTACACTCTATGTTTAATGCTAACTCATGATTTATTTTCATGAGATTATATGAGCTTTTATTGCTATTTTAGTGTCGATGATCATGTGATTTTCATGTTTTCATGAATTCATTCATGTTTTATTCCTTACTTAAAGGACTTCGCACTAGTTTTCAAGATTATCATAAAACTAGTTCGTATTCTTCAACTGGTAGTGATTTTCAAATATGTTAAAATTATTTCAAACCCTATTTTTGAAAACCCCTACCTTCGAAGGGCGGTTTGGATGGGAGACCATATTTTGTATGCTCAAATTGAATATCTATTTAACATGTGCATGAATAGGGAGGTAGTATGAGTTATACACTTGATCCTCATTGTATTTTCAATTGGTATCACAATTGATATTTTTAAGTTTGTATACTCATATTTGTGTTTTCTATATATGTATGCTTCAAACTTCAAATAGTATCAATTTCGACTGGTATTTACATTTTCATACATATATATATGATTTGACTGTGCTTACAATATCTTTACATCTTAAAGCACAAATTATATTATGCTAAGCTTGATTTAATCATTAATGTCAATTATTTTCAATTGGTATCTTATACAAGCTTATGCATTATTTTTTTAGTATTTCATAAAGGGGGAGTAAAATTCATGTTTTTTCTTCAATCGGTTTATTTTCAATTGGTATCTTACTCCCATTCTTTATGATGAAAAATACTTTATTTTGGTATATGCTAACATTTTCAATATTAGTATCAATAATCTTAATTGGTATTATTCTCAATTTGGTATTTTTATTGCAAAATGATTTTTATTTCCTAAAATTTGGTTTGTATTTTCAATTGATTTTTACTTTCAATTGGTATCAAAATTTACAATATATATTTCAATTGATATCAAAAACGTACAATGTTTCATTTTCTATTTATATCAAAAAATTTACAAGATATTTTCAATTGGTATTTTTTGGTATCTTAAAAATTTTATTTAATTTCAATTGATATCATAATTTGGTATCATAATGTTTCAATATATACCTTTATCATAAATTGGTATATATTTCAATTGGTATCATAATATTTTGATATGTATTGCTTATATGCAAGGGAAGCTTAACATCTTCTCTATATATAGATTCATGTTGAGTGTATCTCATATTGAGGAGCTCGACCTCTTCTCTCTATGTCTTACACATGTGTAGAGGGAGCTTCACATCTCCTTTTATACCTTGTATATTATGCGTTATGTGATTAGGGTTTAGTCATCTCTTTTCATGTAATGCATGTATATAGGGGGAGTTAACTTTACGTCTCTCTTCTTCATGAATGTATATCACATATATATCTTTATTGTTTGATTTGTTTTCGCCCCTTTGTTGATGATTTGACAAAAGGGGGAGAAGAATTTTGAGAGTTTATATATGCATGTTTATTTTCTTGTTATTGCATATATGTTTTTGTTTATGCAAAAAGGGGAGAAGTATTTATGCAAAAAAGGGAGAAGTATTTGGAGAGTTTATTTATATTTATTTCCTCATTTATGCATATATGTGATGTTTAATTTATGCATTTCATTGAATATCTTTATGTTTATTGCTATGCATGAGTTAAGGGGAAGCTTTTATGAATCTTAACTTTAATCCATGCATATATAACTCTATGAGTTTTGTCATCATCAAAAAGGGGGAGATTGTTGGCCCATAGACCCATCACTCTAATTTTGATGATGATTAACTCATGTAGTTATAGTTTACTAATAATCTTGTGTTTAAAGAGTTTCAGTGATTGACCAAGATATTAGTACGTGTTTGACTTCAATAAAGGAGTTTTGGAGCTAACACATGTAGATTCAAGAGCTCGCGCGTCAAGATCGCATCTAGCACTCGGTTGGAGTCAAGCTCGTTGGATCGTGTTTGGATCGAGTCGGCTTGGAGATAAGAAGACTTCAGTTTGTATTTACTTTAGTTTGTTTAGATCTTGTGTAATGGTAGATAGTGTTGATATGCTCAAGTTCACATACACACACAAGTTTAAAGTTTATTGGTTTTGATTTTCGGTTTAATCGGTTTTGAATTTCTATCAAAAACATAGATTTATATCTTATATGTATATTGGATTCCATCCATATACAATATGCTTCAAATTTGTTTTAATATCATGTTTTTGTATCCATATGAGTTTTGGAGAAAACAATTTTTTATTTCAAAAATTCAAGTTTTTGGAAAATACCGATTTTGTGTTTAAGCCAAATTTCAAATTTCAATATCACAAAAATAGTTCAAATAGTTTGTAACATGTGTTGATTTTTTGTCACACATGTTTGGTATTCAAATATCTTATAAGAACTTATTTTTGTGAAATTTATGTGATTTTATGAGATTTAATTGAAATTAAAAGACAAGTTTTCAATACCCCAAAGTCCCAGCCATATCAACTGGCGGTCGACCGGACCGGTCGACCGGACTAGTGGTCGGTCGACCGGACCAGTCGACCGATGTGCACGAGGACGTGCACATGGCCAGCCAACTCGGCCGGTCGACCGCACGGTCGACCGACTGAAAGCACCCCACTCTCGGGTGGTGGCCGGTCGACCGGGCGGTCGACCGGAGGGGCATTTCTGCCCTTTCCAGACTGCCAACGGGCAGATTTTGGAGAGGCTATATATATGTCTTCTCTTGAGTTGTTTTTAACAAGTTTTTAGAGAGCAATTTTTCTCATCTTTACAAGTGTTTAATAACAAGTTTTTAAAAGAGTTTTTGGGCAAAAAAGATTTATCTTTATTTGTTTTAAAGTGTTGAAAAATTCAAAGAAAAGAGAGTCTTTGGGAAATTGTTTTAATCTTCGTTTCTATTTCATTCTAGAGTTTTTCCCAAGTGTTTTTCTTTGTGATTTGTTTTTCAAACACTTTGTTTTTCTCACACTTGAGCTATTATATCTATCCTATCAATAGGATCTTATTTTCGGTGAGAAAATTGGTTTGTGATCTTTGGATTACCAAGTGTTGTAATCTCTTTGCTTTGAGTTGTGAGTATCCCTCTTGTGTAGAGGTGATTGTAGAGGAGTTGAGTTTGTTGGTATCTCTCTAAGTGTAGAGGTGGTTGTTGTTTTGGCTTTGTGCCTTGTGCCTTGTCCCTCTAGTGAGAGGTGATTGTTATTTGGCTTAGTACCCTGTCCCTCTATTGAGAGGTTGATCTTGTGTGGCTTGGTGCCTTTCCTCTTGTGTAGAGGTTGCTATTGTTTGAGAGAGGAGTTGTGTACTTCAAGTTTGTATTACCCAAATCCTCAATGGAGGTACCCTGTGTGAGAAGTCCTGTGTGGACGATTTAGTGGAAATCCTTCTGTGTGAAGGTGGGGATGTAGAGCAGTGGCTCGAACCTCGAAACATATCTTTGTGTTTCTGGTTGATCCACTATCTCTAACTCTCTCTCTCTCTCTTATATCTTACAATGCATCATATTGTTCATATCATATATGTGCTTGGTATTGATTGTGTGCCATACTTGTGTTGAACCAAGCGAGCTTCAAATAACACCTCAGCTCTTATTTAGAGAAGATAGTTCAGAGCCTGTCACCAGGAATTCGGCTACACTCTTTGGTTACACTAAGTGTGTTGTAATTAGTTTTTAAATTCCACATCATTTGTTATTAGATTAGCCATACACATATTCACTCCCCCCTCAAGTGTATTTTCATGCCTGAGCACTCCAACTGGTTTTAGCTTACGTACTCGCTGAGTTGCTTCTGACAACTCTGAACCCTCATGTTCAGATCTTAGAGTCTGGACCGTGGTGATCTTATCGCAGCTTATCAGAGTTGCGCACTGGAAGTGTGGATTAGCGGTTGTCTGTCCGGATCCTCTTTCTTCCAGCCTCCCCTTGTTCGGCTCGCGAGATTCTCATCTTGTTACTCGTGAGTACCTTCCAGTCTTTTTATATTGCATATCATGCTTTTGCGTTTCTTGATGATCTCATATTCTTGGAATATTGTATTATGCTCCATGATAACTGTATACTTATGCTATTATTGCTGTAATTTATATTACCAATGTGCTTCCGTACTCTGATTCTTACCTGTATTGATGCCTAGCGTATATATGTGAGGGTATTTTCGCCCTACGTATATACGTCACAATAACGTCTCCGTACCCATGAGATCGGAGCGTTACAATTCTAGTACAGTGAATTTGTTGACTATGATCCTAGGAGCTTGATTTTAGAAAAAGCTAAATTTCAACGTTAGAGGGTTTTTTCTTTCTACTCCTTTTTTCAAAGTTCTAAATGGCTTAGGAATGACGCGAAGGCCTTGAGGCTGGGGTTAGCCCTGATTGGGTTACAGGGCCAAGACTGGGGCTCAATTCTTGGCCTAAAAGTTTTTTGGCCGCAGGCCCAGGGCTGATCTGCCCGTTATCATTTCTTAAAGAGCGTAAGCCCATGTGTCCTAAAATATGAAGCATAAAGCCACGTGAAGAGTGAGATGGACATAAAAAATATGTTTTCAGAAAAAACAGTTGTAATTGAAGAAAATATGGTATACAAACATATTACTCACATAATCACAGTATCAGACTGTTTCCGAGTCTTATACATGCATCATCTTTTGAGTTGATTTGAAGCCAAACACTTAAGAGGTCAACTTTATTTACAATTTTTCCAGAGTCTTTTGCACTATTCATACGACTGCATGTAACATCAAGCTTTGCGCACAAATTGATTTAAATCACTATATAAACAGCACTGTATCCAAATGCTCCATGATACCCAACTACACTATATTCAAAAAAAAAAAAAAAAATTCACCAAAGGTAGTTCCAATGCTATCACCGTATTATTACTATCATGACACTAAAAATTTATTATTCTTATCACTCTTTCTATCCTTTGTACCACTAAAATTATCTTTTGCCACTAATTTTTATGTTATTATTGTCGCCATCATTATTATTATCGCTATAAATCTCTTTTTGTTCTATTTAATTAAAATGAATCTTTTTTGTAAAAGGGAATACGAGGGATACCCTCGTGGAAGGCGCACACACACACACTCAGAACTCTACTGACAATAATGGAATCAAAAGGAAGAATTCCAAGGAATTTTATTAGATTGATATTTTATTTGTTTTTCTTAATTCCAGATTATGGATTTTTTTTGTTTTCTATTTATTAATTAAGATGAAATCGAATGGCTTATTTTATTCATTTTTTTCACTCAATTTCACATCAACAGTGAAAGTAAATTTTATGTTAATCCAAATTTCAAGTCTAAACAGGTTGAGAGCAGATCCTAACTGTAAATAATGAAGGAAAAGAGTAAATCCCAGCCGTTCGTCCACTCTATTAATCAAAATTGACCGAATGAAAGTTTTCTCCAGTGACTCATTTAAATCGACCGAGACCAACTCCACTCTATTATAGCGTTGGGTGGGGGTATTTGTATTTTTTTTTTGCAAATACCCCCCTAATCCAATGGCTATTATAGCCATGTTTGTGGGTAGGCCTGTCAATGGGTCGGGTTCGGGACGGTACAGGTGGTACCAGATCCGGACCCGTTTACCCAAGAGGGTACCATACCCGTCCCGTTTATCCGCGGGTCCAGAAGGTGGGTTTCCATACCCGGACCCGCTGTACCCGCGGGTCTACACCCGTTTACTCGAACCCATAACAAAAGGAAAAAAAACAAGAAACATAAACAAAAACAGTAACAAAAACACATGAAGGGAGGGGAAATAACTTTTGTAAAAAGAAAGAAAACATGTTTTAATATCAATAAAGGATGAAATGCAACCATGTGCAAGAGGTGGAGGGAAAATTTTCGATGAAAGACTTTAATAAAGAAAAAAATTTAAAGCAAGGCTCCCTAATTTATTTAGAGAAACACAACAATAGGATCATCCACTAATCAACCAACATCTTCAACACTTAAAGCACAAAGGGATCATTTACTCATGGAGTCTAGAGCCTAGATCTCTAGGGTTTTAATTCTATTAGTATTATTTATATTTATGTTTTGAAATGGGTAAATGGGTAATCGGGTCTGGTTCAAGTAAAATCAGACCCATCCCATTTAATAATCGGGTATACGGGTATGGGTCCAGAGCAGCCCTTTTCATACCCGCTTAATCCGGTCGGGTCCGGGTCTGGACCCGACCCGTTGACAGGCCTATTTGGGGGGGGGGGGGGGGATTTGCAAATTTTTTTTGCAAACACCTTCCTAACGGGTATATGCTTGTTTTTTTTGATTTTTTGAAAAAAAATGTAAAAATATACTCCACTTCTCCTCTATAAATACCTCAACTTCTTGACTCTATTTCATCACAAAAAAAAACTACTTCTCTTCTTCTTCCTCAAGCTCTACAACCTCTCTTTCTCTCTACAAGCTTTACAAAAAAAACTACTTTCTCTTTACAAGCTTTCTCTACAAGCTCTCAAGCCTCAAGCTTTATAAACTCTCAATTCGGTATTTATATTCTTATAAAATTAAAAACTAGCAAAAATAAAAAAAATGGATACCAATTCTAGTCAAGTTGGATCTACTTAAGCTTCTGATTTTAGATTTCATAATAATTTTAATATTAGTAATGATACGAGGGAAGCCCTAAATTTGCCACTAGACTAGACGACACTCCACAAATTTCATTCACACAACTTACACCATGCACAGATTTTAATGCTTCTTTTGATATACCTAACGCTGTTCCTCATACACCTATTAGTTCCCCCGATGTATCAACTACCTCCACAACTTTTAAATCTGGAGTTTGGAAACATTTTGATAAAATAATTGTTAATAGAGTTAGGAGGGCTCAATGCAAGTTGTGTCCAGATGTTTCATATTCTTTTCTCAAAAATGCGGGAACTGACCCATTTGCCCGACATATTAAGAGCAAACACTCCGAACACCAATCACAACAAATCCAAATTAGCACTTTGGGTGAAACTTTAGACATTTTTAGTTATAATCGCGCAACAGGTAAAACAAATTTAGCGAAATATCTTATTCGCTCTGAACAACCTTTTAGTATGGTTGAAGACGATGCATTTACGGATTATATTAGAACCACTCATAATCCTGATTATGAGCCGGTCAGTAGGAACACTATAAGATCAGAAATGTTTAAAGTAGAAGAACAAAAAAAAATGTTAGCTGTAGTTTTATCATCTTTGTCCCATAAAATTGCACTCACTTCTGATTGTTGGGAAGCCCTTAACGGCTACCATTATATTGTTATTACTGTGCATTTTATTTTCATTTCACGCCTTATAATTTTCTGTGTTAATTTTATCACAGCTTGAATAAGTAATTTTTTGAAAATTTTTAGATTTTTTTTTATAGAATTTTTAGGAATTTTTAGAATTTTTAAAGAATTTTTTAAGTTTTTTTAAATCGACGGGCAGGCCCGGGCGTGGGGCACCTGAGCCTTGGGCCATGCCCAGGCTCCACAACTGGAACCGAGCCTGGGCCGGGCCGCCCGCCTGTTGGCTGGGCTGGGTGGGCTCGGCACGGCACGGCTCCGCTCCTGGCCCGGGCCGGGTTTGGTCCGGCACGGCCCACTTGACACCCCAATTTAGCGGGCATTATACGGAGTAAAAAAGAACTTGCCAAAAATGGCGAAAATTGTAGGGCTGAAAAGTAAAGTTGACAAAATTGGCTTGAAATATCCGGTGGCGGATATTTAAACTCTTTTGTTTTACATTTCCCCCCTCTCTTTTGTTTTACATTTTTTTTCATCGATCTCTCCATCCCGGTCTCTGGTAGGGTTTTCTTGATCTTTATTGTGGGACTTGGAATAGTGCAATTTGTTTGTTTGTTTGGACGCATAATGATTAATTGCGAGAGGATCATATGATAAAATATGGTGCAGTCTTTTTGAGAAAGAAATGGTGCCTTAGCTCCAAGTATATTATTAAAATAATAAAAAAAATAAGGAGTTACAAGATAGATTGGGAGAGAAAAGGGGAGGGGAACAATAACTTAGAAGTGATTATAAGAACCCCAAAGAGAATAAACTACTGTGATTTGCGGCATTTATGAGCCGAAAATGCAAAGAAAAAATTCGAGCTTCAAGCTTCATGATAGAGGAAGATTTCGCTCGGAAGGTCCTTTGATTCCGTTCACATGTTTGTGTTAACGACACAATCTCATGGATTAACTTAATTGTCCGGATATTGACAAGTCTCTAATCACTCCAAAGTGATGCAATCAAAGACGGCCAAGAAAATAATGAAATACGATGTTGTTCCACTGTTTAAAGCTCTAGAGTGAAATAATAAAATAAGGTGCAGTCAACACTCTTCTTCTTCATCATCTTCTTTGCATCTTTCTGTGGAATTTAGATTTGGAAAATACTGAACCTCCTTGTTGGTCTCTACTCATTTGGAATCACATAGAAGACAAAACTAGCCCTTGTTAAAAATTTGTTATGCAATTTTACAGAATGTACATAACTAGTATTAAAATATATTTTAAAAAAGATGTTATGTTTCCTCAGAAAATTTGATTCTTCAACACGGCCGACGTGGATTCTCTTTTTCTTCCGTTTTTTTTTTTAATTTGTTTGTTTGTTTGTTTTTGAAGGGTTTTACACTAAAGTATCTATAGGAGCTCAAATAGGAACTATTAGTACATGCAATGATTCAGCATCAGGTCCTGGGTCCAGAAGATCAAAATGAAAAAAAAATAAAAAATCAATCTATGTATAATCATGAGATTGCAATGAACTGCATCAAGCAATCAGTTATATTTTAAACATCCTCTAAACACAAAACTATACAAGCTTAGTTTCATAATCTTGTGCGTGACACCACAAAATAACTACAGCATAGCAACAACAAAAACAATGGTACATCAAATATCCTTCAACTCTTCTACTTACAGAAGTTATGCAGTTTAAAGCTCTTATTGTCAAGCTCAGACTAAGAAAATGCAGTAAGCTTACCCAATTCGAACACAGATATTTGCGTATGCATATTTCGGTATCTTCAATCTTTGCAGTTCACAGAAGAAGAGTATCTGATTCAACCTACGGTTAACAATGACAATGGTTTGGGGCTGACAATGTTCATCAGTCAAACTGAACACTTGATATGTAACTCTTAATTTCCAAATGGAACTGCATTGCTTTGTTTGCTGAACAATAATTTTGGTTGCTATCATTTTCAATTCCAATTGCATGTTGGCATGTTCTAGCATTAGTTTCAACACAAATCTGAAAATGAATAAACTATACAAATAGACAGTAGCATATTAATATACTGATTCAATCTACAATCAAATGATAAACTGATTAGACAGTTGCATATTAATATACTGATTCAACACAAATCTGAAAATGAATTAACTGTACAAAATAGATAGTTGCATACTAATATAACAGATATATCTTTAACCAAATGATAAACTTATGCTTTGATTGCAATCGTTACTCTTTTTAAACTTGTGTGTCTTAAAAAAGGTACAGAATTGAACCTTGTGCACATTATGCACGGTAAAGCTCAGGATTTTATTACATGCTCTCTAAATATTACATTAATGTAAAGATTTCTAAAAAGCCAGCATTCTAATCTGAAGATATTGAAAGCTTGTTACTTACATACAAACAGTTTAGATGCAACACAGAGAGTTTGAAGCTTGTACTTCTGATTTTAACCTTTAGAGCTTGTAGAAGAAGTGCTTTTAGTTTGTGAAGCAGTCGTCGAAGTGGTACTCTTCTTGTTGGAACTGTTTGAAGATGACCCCGAGAAGAAGACTATGTTCCCTGGGTTATCTGAAAGTATCTGCAGCACTCTCGGTATTGGAGGCATATTCACTTCAAGAACACCTTCAAGAATCTGAACCACCTGTCCCATTGACGGCCTAGCATTTTCATCGTCCTGAATGCACCAACAAGCAGCCTTACAAGCTCTGATCACCTCGTCCAAGTTAGCATCGCCCCCCAATCTGCTATCCAACAAGCCAACGGCGTCTCCTTCCATAAGCTTACTTGCTGCCAGAGCAGGAAAAAACCTGATTTCATTCCCTTCAGTGGAGTGTTCAGAGTTCCTCGTCCCTGAAAGTATCTCGAAAAGCATCATGCCATAGCTATAGACGTCTGCCTTGGCCGTGATAGGTAGGCCGGAAATCCATTCAGGAGCGAGGTACCCTCTGGTTCCTCTCATCGTAGTGAGTACTCGGCTGAAGTCCCTCCCAATGAGCTTCGCTAGGCCAAAATCCGCAACCTTTGGCACAAATGTAGCATCCAAGAGTATGTTCTCTGGCTTAATGTCACAATGCACGATACAATCCCTGCACTGCTCGTGGAGATAAGTCAGGCCTCGAGCAGTCCCAAGCGCGATCCGGTACCTCGTCCTCCAGTCTAGAACTTTACCAGAATCGTCGTTTCCAAACAACTGAGTGTCCAAAGAGCCATTGGGCATGTACTCATATACCAGTAGCTTATGGGCTCCTTCAGAGCAGAAACCACGAAGGCGAACAAGATTCACGTGCTGGATTGTGCCAATGGTGCTCACTTCAGTCCTAAATTGCTTCTCCCCTTGCTGGAGCCCTTCGAGCTTTTTCACGGCTATCTCGGTGGAATCAGGGAGGACGCCTTTGAACACCGAACCAAAAGCTCCTCCTCCCAATTTCTCGGAGAAATTCTTTGTCACACGCTGCAAATCCCCGTACCTGAACGCGACCAAACCGCCCTCCACCACCTTCGATTTCCCCGACAATATCCCTCTGCTCCTCCGCCTCTGCCATATTAACAGCCAGACGATAACCACCAAGCCTAAACCAACGGCGACACCAGCAACCACAACCCCAGTAACAACACCCTTCTTATTCTTCGAGTCCGGGAGCTCAGAAGCAGCGAGACGGAGGAACAACGTCCCTCCGCCCGAACCGCCGCTGTACTGATCTTGCAGATTGAGCAAGTCCCCGTACCAAACCGAACAAACACTATTTCCATAAGAGTATGCAGTACAAGAACAATTTTTCAGGCAGGCCGACTCACAATCTGCAGCACTCTCAGCCTGCAAACTCTGAGCATTGTCTGGAAATCTCATGTTATTCATTGTAAAAAACTTTTCTTTCTCCCCCTGAGCAGAATTATTACTATCACCGCACTGCTGCAATGGCGCATTCCTCACGCAACCTCCAGCCCAATCACTGAGAGCCCAATCGGACGGCGATTTCTCCCTGAACCCCTTGACGCAGTTGCAGAACACCTGCGCGTTGTCGTTGCAGCTGCCGAAGGGACCGCAGAGAGCGTGGACCAAGCACTGCTCTCTCGGCTGCGACCAGAACTGGATCCATGAATTGCTGGCAGGCACCCAGGTAAGCTGCTTGATTTGGCCGGACAAATCCATTATGAACCTCGAGATGAGACCAGTGCCGGGCTTCACTGAATAAATGAAGTAATTCTCCGTCGGATTACTCACATAATCGAAATCATAGATATAATTTGCTGTCATCTCTGGAACCAAGCTGAAGATTTTGCCGTTCCAAGTCCCGCTGGACCAGTACCTGAACGAGTTGTTCCAGAGGATGAAGTACTGGCTCGACCCATCTGGGTCGATCTCGAGGAAGAAGATCCCAGGAGCTGGGTCGTCTTCGCTCTTCCATGCCACTAATCGTTGGAGCTCGCCAGTGACTTTGTTGAGGCCAAGCTTGCCACCGGGGAGCCAAGTGTGAGTTGGGTGGTCGATGCTCTGCCAGAGAGTCAAATTGGGGGTTGACGCAGATCGGAGAACGAGATTGCCGGTGTCGAGGAGGACGGCGACGGTGGAATTGGTAGTGGTGGTGGAGGTGATGTTGGTGGACCAAATTAAGGGGTTTGATTGGTTGGAGAGGATGAGGTTGTTGCCATTGGGGGAGATTTTGAGATGGGTTTTGTGGGGTCGGAGATTGGCGACTCTCTGTTGGCGACCCAGATTGGGGTGCGCTGGGGGACTTTGGCGAGGCTGTACCAGATGCCGATGTAGTAGTAAGGGGAGTTGCCTGGTTTGAAGAAGCCCAGCTCGAAGTTGCCGCCATTGGAGGTCAGCTTCTGAGCTCCTGACAGAGATTGGCTGCGGGTGATGGAGTCGGATGCAGAGGAGAGGTGAGGAGAAAGGAGGGATAGGAGTAAGAGTAAGATCATGGCCATGATTGGGGTGAGAGCAGCATGGAAGTGGAACTGAGAAGAGAGAGAAGAAGAAGAGGCCTGAGATTGAGAGAGCTTTAAAAAATGGATTTTTATTCACCAGTGGTGGGAACTGTCGTGTGTTTTGGGCACAAATTGGTGTTTTTTTTTTTTTTTTTTTTGCGGGGGGCGGCGGGGTGCAAACGCGATATTTACTTGTATGCCCTTGCCAATTCTTGGCTGGCATTAACTAGGCCACATTGTCTAATAAAGGGTATATCGGTAATTTAATTTGGACCTTCACATTTTGAATAATCAACGAGGCGGCCAAGTAGGACACCAACCCGCCACACAATAATTTTTCTTAACAACAAAAATCAACACAAAAGAAATACCAACAGAATCGCCTGTTCCATTTCGCACAGGAAAGAGCTTTTATCCCGAATTAACTGATGCCAGCAAAACAACAGGGGGCCCCGCACTTGGTCTTATCTAAAACTTGACACGTCATATATAAAGCCTGTATGCTGCTATAAAATGACAGCTGAGAGATGGTGGGTCCCACCTCGCCCCATTAAATGAACATATTTAAAGGCCGATTCCGTGCGTGCGGACCGAAATACATGGCGACAGCTAATGGCGTTGGTTCGGTCAAGACCGTCGGGTTCAAAGCGGGTCGGGTTCGGGATATAGATGGGTTCGGATCTAGATCCTCACCCGTTATTTCAATGTCAATATTAAGCAACAGGCATCACCAAATATTATCGATACAATCCAGTTTTATATCACATTTAGATTTATCACCAAATATTATTTTCATTCTGTTCTTTTATTTTAAAATAAACTTTTTATATGAGTAGCTATATTCTACTTTTTAGTTGAATGATTAGTCGTAACTGTCATGAAACATTTATTTCAGGTGCAATTTAGGACTAATTTAGGATGACTGTTAGGTCAATAATGTGTTAAATTTTTAATAATTCAATTTACATGTTATATGTATTGATAATTAGGTCTGCTCCTGCTCCCCATGTGAAGCTTAAAAGGGTCAAGTAAGTTGATAAATAATCCAGGCTGATATTTCCCAGCATGATTCTATGGACCATGCAAAACGCAAACCATTGATTCTGCGCAAAGTCCCACCAGTGGGCCCCAGTATCCATGCTGATGTGTCCTTTCTTCTGACCATCAATTTCAGCAGTTTGCGTTCTGCAGGGTTCGCAGAATCCGAACCAATCTCCAACTAGCAACTTTAAATGCGAGTCATTAAGAGTGGGCCATTCAATCTAGCGTCTTACTTATTTTGATATATATATGTATTATTTAAATAAACTATAACGTTTCATGTGATCTTTAAATAGCTGAAATATAATAAAGTCTAATTTTATACAGCACCTAAACTTTGTCGACTAATTATGCCATGTTAGTTGGACTTGGACCGCGTGACAAAACTGTTTGTCAGCCGCATTTCTAAGTTTTCCTCTTTAGAACCCATTTTTGTAGCGTATTGGGTACTGTAAGAATTTAGATCCGACCCGTTTAAGCCCCGCCCCGATCGAAGTCATTGGGTCGTGATGACGAAATCCATTTGTTCAAGGTTCGAATTAGACTTGAATCAATCGGGTCCAAAGGGGGGCGAGAAAATTGATCTTGTCGTGCTGACCGGTGCATTTACCTTTTTGCGGTGGTTCCATTGGTTGCGGCGTTGAGGAGCTGCACAGCAAGTGCTCGATGAAATGTCGCAGAGAGTAGAAAATCACGGGAGCGGGTTTGGAGAAGTGGCAGCACGAGTCAAAAGAGGAAGGAAACGGTGAAACAAACAACAAAAAAAACAACTAAGCCATTTCTCCCAAGTATTTGGGGTAGGCTTTGTTAGTTCTAGCAATCAATCTAACAACTAATCAATGTCACCGATCTAATTGATCAGATCGGTGAATATCAGGTGGGAGGTTTTCGTTCAATAGAACGTTCTTTAATTACAGAACCACCTTTCAATTACCTTTCTTGGTTAAACACCAATTAGACTGGTATAACTTAGTCTCAATATACTGTATATCATTATAACCCCCTGTATAAAGAATATTAATTCATTTATACAGTACTTAGAGTGAGGTACGCTTATAGCGAATCTCCTTAAGAAAATTACGTCCCCCGCTACGGTGCTAACGGGTTATTGGACGCTGGTCTCCCAAGATACAACACTCCTTCACGGTTTTTGGATAGCACTACCAAATCACTGTACGATCGAACCGTAGTTAATTAGTACCTTCACAGGATTATCAAAGCAGCGGAGCAAGACAAATCTCAGGGAAAATATTTGCCTTTACTGTGGAGGAACACCCACTGTAAAGAAAGGAGGGAGATAGAACAATATTCTTCTTTGGAAGTCACAGATTCGGACAACAATTCTATTAAAGAATCTGTTTAATTTTCTGAGCCTTCTTTCAGAATGAATCTTGCTACAGAATTCGAGTTACTTCTTCACTTTCACTTCAGAATTCGAGTTGCAGAAGAAGGGAGAGAGATGCGTTTTTACGCTTTGTTTGTGTTTTCTGTGTTTTTAAAATGGAGGAAAGGAGTGCTATTTATGCGCTCTGGGAAGGGCAGAGTCTGAGCCGTTGCAATGGATAGTTTCAGACAGGAACCGCACAGACCGTTGCAACGGCTCGCTTGCGGTTTCCTGTCAGCCGTTGCGCGGGTTCGGATAGCGGAGCGGGCACAATCCGCTGTAACACCATACCCGTGAGGCCCGGTTCAAAAAGAACCGGACTGGGTAGGGAACCCGAACCGAACCTCGACTCCGACATGGTTTTCCCCTAATCGCGCATGAAAACTCCAAGTACCTAAAAGGCACCTTCTTTATTCCCATTTTTCTCTATTTAAATATTTCAAACTTCCATCCCATGTTCAATATGCGACTAAATGCTTTTAGCTATCTGTAGTCCCCTTTTGGCTTTTGAATTAGGCAAACTATAGACTTGAATATCTCATTCATTCGAAGTTGGAATTGAACATGTGAATATACCACGTTTATCCCCAATGGAAGGAGAACACACTCCAACCATTATCCAATTGATTCTATCAACGGATCTCACCATATCCAACTCAAAGATTCACATTTAATCTTCATATTTCTCAACAGGCTATATGAATTAAAAGAGAATTACGCCGGATGGGGCACATGGATCAGCTTTCTCCACTCTTTCCTATCGAGCAATATGCCTTCACTAAGACTTTAGTCTCTATATCTTGTCTTTTTACCTCCATATTTTTTTCGGCCTCCCCTGTGCTCTTTTAACTTGCCCTAAATTGATACGCTCTACCTGTCGGACTGGCGCATCTGTAGGTCTACGTCGCATATGATCAAACCATCGTAGACTGTTTTCTCTCATCTTCTCTTCTATTGAGGCTATACCTATCTTAGTACGAATATCCTCATTTTCATCTTATCTCTTCGCGTGTTATCACACATCCAACGAAACGTACGCATCTCTGCTACACTCATCTTCTAGGCATGATGTCTCTTTATAGCCCAACATTCTGTGTTATATAACAAAGCTGGCCTAATAGCAGTTCGATAAAACTTTTCCTTCAACCATAACGGAATGTTACGATCACATAAAACTCCTGTTGCGCTCCTCCATTTCAACCAGCCGGCTTGGATGCTATGGTTGACATCATTATCGATCTCCCCATCCTTTTGGATAATAAAACCCAAGTACTGAAAATGACTGCTTATCGGTATTTCTTATCCATCTAGTCTCACAGTAGTATAATCTCGGATTCCTATTTACTGAATTTACACTCTATATACTCTGTTTTGGCCCTACTTAATCTAAAACCTCAAGATTCTATAATTTGCTTCCATAACTCCAATTTGGCATTTACCCCAGCTCTCGTTTCATCGACTAGGATAATATCATCAGCAAATAGCATACACCACGGTGTCTCATCCTGAATAGCTCTAGTAAGCTCATCCATTATTATGACAAATAAGAATGGACTTAATGCAGATTCTTGATGCAATCCAATTCTGATAGAAAAATCACTTGTTATGTCTCCACAAGTTCTGAAATTTGTCACTACTCTATCGTATATATCCTTGATTATGTCCATATATTTGATGGGTACTCTCTTTTTTACCAATGTCCACTATAAAACAAGAAAGATAATGGTGAAAAACTTTTAAATTTATAGATATTGTTCAGTTTTGATAGATCAAAGTGCATTTTGAGATTCTCATGCCAAGTTTAGCTCCAATGTGACGTCAGAATGTATGACTTGCCTTTTACTTTGCGTACCTTGTGTTTGTTTTTTTTTTTTTTACTACTGGTTTGTCTCTGACAACCACTGTATCCAAAAGTTTAAGTTGATGTCTGCTTTGTCTGCTTGTTTGAGTTAGAATCTAGAAGCCTTTTGTTTTTCACTCATGCATGTAATGGGTTAAAATGGTAGACAATGGATGTAGAAATGAAAAATTATTCAGATCGCACGTTGTTGGGAGAGAGTTTATTATGGAGAATTAACATGCAAAATGGTGAAAGTTGAAGGCAATTACTTGCAACTGAGCTATTGTTTAATATGTAATCATCCTTAATTTTTATCATCACATATTAATCTGTGTGAGTTTTCAGCTTGCACATTAGTCCGTAAGTGTTAGCTCATTGCAATACAGTGGGTAATTTCACAATTTTTAGATATTTGGTCTTTAAATTGGGTAATTTTTCGTAATCCCTACGTCGCCACCCGCGAAATCGAAATATCTCCATCTTCATGAGACAATAGAACTTAAGTTAAACCTTTGACACATTTCTTTTCTTTCTTTTTTATGGGGAAGTTAGTAGACATTATTTTCAAGAAGAAAAGCTATGGAGCCTCATCAAAGGGATGGCATCAAGCGGCAAGAGATTCTCCCAAAAAATTAATGGGGCTAATTATATATGAACATATAATATTCTGAAATTTCAAGATACCCTTGTTTTTCCTTAAATTACAAGTTCCTAATGAGTCACTGGTTCAAACCCCGCAATGCGGACATTTAATCTTCCCTGACGTGGCCCCGGTCAGATCCGGATTTGATCTCCGGAGATCACCGGTGAATCCCATCGACAGTTGAGTTAATTAGCAAAAAAAATAATAATAATGATTTCTTGGATTACCCAAAAAAAAACTAATTATTACTTGTGGTTTTTTTAAGATGTTTGGCAAGAGGTTTTTTTTTAATTTACATAGGCTGTAATCAGAGTTGAACCGCGGCTCCCAACAACCGACTCTCATGTACTGTGCGCTACTTATATTAAATTGGTTAGGATTGTCTTTATTCTTTAATATCTAACTAATTAACATCTATTTTATCTCTAAAAACAAAAGTATCATTTTACAAAAATAATCATATAGATGGTTATTGTTGCAAGAGAATTGGATGTTATTCCATTCAAAAGATAAAACTATCTAAACTTTTAATATTACATTTTATGTATTTAAAAAAAGAAAAAAAATGAAAAAGAGAAGAGAACAAGAGATAGCATGCTTACAAGACTTAGTTGACCATGACTTGTGTCCGGGTCGGGTCCTCTCTGCACGTGAAAATCCTAGGACTAATTGGCTGATTAATCAAAAGTCATATGTTTCAATGTTTATACAATGAGGGTAGTGGTTCATTTTGGGAATCAGTAGTTCACAATAATTATAATTATTCAGATAATAATGAACGATTGTGATTAATCAACCGCCAGCTATTGATATCTGCTTGTAGAAAACAACAACCGTACGAGTTGTTTCCACATAATATTTGAGCAAGTAAAAAATTTAATTAAAATTTAAAATTTTATTGTTTATTATCATGACACTGTTATATAATTACCACATTTGATATACATTCAACATTAGGGCGTGTTTGTTTCGCCGCAAAACGTCGCAAAACGTAAGTCGTAAAACTTCTTTTCCATTTTCCGTTGTTTGTTTCGCTGAAAAACAAGTTGCAAAATACAACTCTTCTTTTCCCATTTGCAGTTGCTACAGTTAAATTTGTGGTCATGTAAATATCACTTTTACACTCATATTTTCCCACTTACAGTTGCTACAGTTAATTTGTGGTCGTGTAACTCTCACTTGTAGTACACTTATAGTTCAAAACAGTTACTTGATAATCAATATATAATTTAATATTATTAAATATTTAATATTTTAAATAGTGTTCAATTTATTATTTAATTATTTAATTATTTTATATTTTTAATCTTTTATTTTTTATTGTTTTTAATATTTTTTAATTTTAATATTTTACTATTTTAATTTAATATTTTATTTAATACTTTATTATTTTATTAATACTTATTCCATTTTTTATTATTTTATTTAGAGTTAATATTTTATTAATATAACAATATTATACTTTAATATAAAATTATTATATATTTAATTATTTATTTTTTAATATAAAAAATTACTTAAATAATATCATAATATATTTTATTATTATATTAATATTTATTATGTTAATATTGTAATAATACTTCAGTATGATAATACTATAATGATAATTTATTATTAAATTATAATTATATTTTACTTTGTTAATTTTATATTTCTATAATATTACAATAATATTATAATAAAATTTATATTATAATAATTTTCAAGTATTTTTAATATTATAATATTATAACTATATTTTATTATTTTTGTAAGATTTTTTAATATTATAATAAAATTTATATTATAATAATTTTCAAGTATTTTTAATATTATAATATTATACTATATTTTATTATTTTGTAAGATTTTTTAATATTTATATTTTATTAGTATTCTTAAAATTTTATTAATGTTCTTTAGATTTTCTTAAAATTTTATATTATTTATTTAGTTAATATTTTAGTAATATTTTACTATTTATACTAATATTTTATTAATATTATTGTTATAAATAAAATATTAAGATTATTAATTTTATTATTAATTTTTATCTCAAATTTATTAATATAATTTAATTTGCAATAGTAGATTTAATTTAATAGTATTTATAATATTTAAATCACTGCTACAGTTAATTTTGTGGTCAACTTTTCCACTTACACTTTTACATTACCAACCAAACACCGTAAAACACAATATACTTTACCATTTACACTTTCACTTTATCAACCAAACACCGTAAAACACAATATATTTTTCCATTTACACTTCACTTTATCAACCAAACACCGTAAAATACAATATATTTTCTCTGCTACAGTTCACTTTTTCCATTCTCATTTTACGACTTACGACTTGCGACGTTTTGCAACGAAACAAACAGGCCCTATGAAGGCTTATAAATGATGTAGAAAGCTTAAAAAAGTCTTTTCTCTTTTTCCTACATTAATAGTGATGGCGGGACTCATCTCATTCATTTTTTCTTTTCTCAATGATGTGAACACTAGGTAACCATCAATGAACGTGTAAGATTTTTTTTTTCCGGCTAATTAACTCAATTGCTCACGGGATTTGACGGCAACCTCCAGACAGCAAATCCGGAGTCTGATCAGGGTCGCGTCGGGGAGAGAAAAAATATCCGCGATGCGGTGTTCAAACCGGTGACTGTGATGAGCATTGTGTTCTAATTGACACTGGTGAACCGTATGGATAATCGCGGGACATCAATGAACATGTTAGATAATCTCAAGAGGAGACTACATTATATCCAGAAAAAAAAAGGAAAAAGAGCTGACAGTGTCCAAGGCTAGTTACAGAAGAAAATTGATCAATTTGCGTACTTGCAGCCATTTCCTTGTTTTTGCTAATAGTATAGCAAATTAGAATTAGTTGTATTTTGTAGCAAAGTGCAACCCAAACATCATTTTCTACTTAATAAATTTCTACCCAACTTGGAGAATAGAAATCTAACCAAATGCTTGCTAGTGGGCTGATTTGATTTGGGCACTGTGTGCTTTGAGGTTATCCATGGATGCAAGAGCTCAAGTTTTATGCTCTTCTGGAAACAGCTGATCCGAGAAAAACAAAATGACTACTGTTCTACTTGGTTGAACCTTGGTCCACATTATTAATTATAAGCATCAAATTTTGGTTGTCCTCGGTCATCAATTCTTGACCTAATAACTCCCAAGTTCACACCATTGTCCCTTGAGCAGAAGTCAGTGAAATTTTGTTGGCATGTTTGTTGCATCATTTTGACGTAATTTTTACATCATCTTGATATAGTTTACTCTCTCCAATCTCAACAACCTTAAGCACAATTAGTACGAGACATATTTTGTCAGCAATCAACATAATATAAATAACTCATCAAAATTAGATGGGTTACAGCTTGTTGCTAAATCTAAATCATAGATTTAAAAAGCATGACAATATCTTAAGAGGGATCATCATTAAAAAACCATATAACTATGACTATATGGTCATTGCTCCAGTCAGCTACATGAATTTTCAAGTGCTTGAACAATTTTTTTGGCCAGAAAGTTTAGCAAAGAAGTAATTCAATTGGTCTCTGTTGTATGAAGTGATAAAGGAGTTTGAATGGTTCAACACAAAAGTGACCTTATAAGACAAAGCTTCAACCACTCACTCCATCTAGTTTCACACAAACAAACTGAACAAGTTTTAGTTTGTCACATGATACAGAAGAACTCATGGACACCGAGAAGACAAGAGCTTTCCTTCTCCATCTTTTGCTCATCTTCTTCATCTCCTCCTCTCTCAACATCAATTTAATCAGAGCATCAGATACCATCTCAAAAGGCCAGTTTCTCGCTGGCAACCAGACCATAATCTCCAAAGGTGGCAAATTTGAGCTGGGCTTCTTCACACCAGGTAACTCCCACAACTACTATATAGGCATCTGGTACAAAAACATTCCAGGTCAAACAGTCATCTGGGTTGCAAACAGAGCAGCACCTGTGGCCGATCCTTCAGCTTCCAAGCTCACAGTCACCAACACCGGCAATCTAGTCCTCTTTAAAAACAGCTCAAAGAACCCAGTCTGGTCATCCAATTCAACCTCCTCATCTGCAGAATCCCCTGCTGCAGTCCTGCTTGATACTGGAAATCTAGTACTGATCAACGGGTCGAACTCTGATTCATATCTCTGGGAGAGTTTTAATCACCCGACTGATACTTGGATGCCGGGTGGCTGGCTCGGTGTCAACAAGATCACCGGAGAGTATCAGAGCCTGACCTCATGGAAGAACTCTGATGACCCGGCACCGGGCTTGTTCACAGAAAGTATGGACCCTGATGGCTCTAATCAGTATGTTATGCTCTGGAATGGGTCTGAAATATATTGGTCCAGTGGGCTCTGGAATGGACAGTTGTTCAGCAACGTCCCCGGAACAAAGGAGAAGACGGTATTCAATTTCAGCTTCATTGATAACAAGGAGAGGAAGTATGCAACATATACCATTTTAGACAGTTCACTGCTCACCCGATGCATGGTGGATACATCTGGGTTGGTCCGGCAATGGTTTTGGCTGACCAGTAGCCAGCAGTGGCAGACCGTCTTCACTCAGCCACTGCATCACTGCGATGTCTACTCTCTCTGTGGGCCTTTTGGTGTCTGTGATGAGAAGAGCTCAACTGTTTGTCAGTGCAGTGACGGGTTCCATCCGGTAAATGATCAAGACTGGGAGTTAAATGATTGGACTTTGGGGTGTTCGAGGAAATCCCGATTGCAATGTGGGGATAAAGATGGGTTCTTGGAGATGACCAATGTGAGATTGCCTGCAAATCGAGAGAAATTGATGGTTAACAGTGGAAAATTATGTGAAACTGCCTGCATGAAGAATTGTTCTTGCAATGCTTATGCTTATGATAATAGCGGTTGTTCAGTTTGGAAGGGGGAGCTTCGGAACCTTCAGCAACTGCATGATGGTGACAGTGGAGGAAGTACTCTTTTTCTTCGGCTTTTGGCTACTGATATCCCGAGTTCAGGAAGTTCGCATCACAATACAGTTGCAGTGATTCTTGGTGTGGTGTTCGGTGCTATTGCCGTCCTCTGTATAGTCTTTGGACTAGCTTTCCTTTATAGGAGGAAGAAAACTCGAACATTGAAACAAGTAGACGGTTCACTGATTCAATTCAGCTACAGCGACCTGCAAAGAATGACCAAGAACTTCACAGAGATATTGGGGAGTGGAGGCTTTGGTACAGTCTTTAAAGGGACAATGCCTGATTCAACTGCTATTGCTGTTAAGAAGCTCGAAGGCATAAGGCAAGGAGAGAAGCAATTCCGAACTGAAGTGATCACCTTAGGTGCCATTCAGCATATCAATCTAGTCCGCCTTCGTGGGTTCTGCTTCCAGGGCAGTAAGCGGCTTCTTGTCTACGACTACATGTCAGAAGGATCATTAGATTCTCGCCTCTTTCGCAATGGCCCAACATTTTTAAACTGGAAGACGAGGTACCAAATTGTTCTGGGGATTGCAAGGGGATTGACTTACCTCCATGAGAAATGCAGAGAGTGCATTGTACATTGCGACGTGAAGCCAGATAACATACTGTTGGATGAAACATTCTGCGCAAAAGTGGCAGATTTTGGCATGGCAAAGCTCATTGGCCGAGATTTCAGTCGGGTGCTCACAACTATGAGGGGGACTGTGGGATACCTTGCACCGGAATGGATTTCAGGCCTGCCCATCACACCTAAGGTCGATGTTTACAGCTTTGGGATGATGTTGTTCGAGCTTGTCTCGGGAAAGAGGAACATGATGCATGCGGAGGATGGCAGTCTAAGCTTTTATCCTTCTTGGGCTGCAAGAAAGATTACCGAAGGCGATGTGATGAGCATACTGGATGAGAGACTGGAGGGTGTTGCGGATATTGAAGAGCTGACTAGAGTCTGTAAGCTTGCTGTTTGGTGCATCCAAGATTTGGAGGATCACAGGCCGTCAATGGGGCAGGTTATGCAGATTCTAGAGGGAGTTCTGGAGGTGAACACAGCTCCGATTCCTGCTGCACTGCAGAATATCGCAACAGATCAGGAGCCACTTCACTACTGGCAACCTAAAGAGCCTGAGAATTCAATCACTCTGTCTCAAGGATCAACAGAATAGTTTCTAGTAGTTTTTCACCATGTAAGCTTAAAGATTCAGTGTGTATGGTATGCATTTTCTTTTGGGATTTTCGTTCATAGGACTACAACATACATGATATCAGAAGTTAGTATGGTTTTCATCTTTGTAACAGAATAGACGTGGTCAGTAGATCAGATGTGAAGATATATGATTGTAATGCTACTTTATATTGCCTGGGCATTTATCTACAGAATAATGTTAGTTTCAACTTTCAAGTCTTCTCTCCTAATTCTTCGAGTTAGTGATACTGATTAAATATGTAACTTTCTCACTTTTGAGATAGGTTTGTTTCTTAGAGCCTTGCACGCTCATAAACCTAGCTAATATGCTTGCAAGATCAATGCATCAACTTCACATTAAATACAAAATGATTTCTTCATATCAGATGCCAATCAAAAGAAGCTAGCCAAGACTGTGAAGATAGAGGTAAGACATCAGACATGAAACCAAAGGTGAGACTGAGGGCTGCGTTCTTTTTCAAATTGGCAAGTCTTTGTATTGGAATTCAAGAGCATAGGAGGCAACGACTCTAAAGTCAGGTCAGGAAAAGATTAAACCACCAAAGTGACTTTAAGATCATGATCTTTTAATTCCAAGTTGTATGCAGCTTAGAAACAAGAAAATGTCATTTGACCAAAATCTCTGTTCGTGGGTCATTTAGCATAGCAAGTATACTATTGAATTCCCTGATAAGTCTTCAGACCTGACCAACTCTTTTAGACTTCAGTTTTTCCATCATGAAGATCTTTTATTTGTTGCAGCTCTTAGCGCACGTGGAAGCTATTCTATGGCAATTCTTTTCTAAGACATCTAGGTATCTTCTCTGAGATCTCTACAACATTAATAGGGTGTGAAACAATTGGGATTCTCTCTTCTAGAGTTTCTCAACCAGCACACATGCTCTCAAAGTTTCAGCAAGCATATTTTTTTCATCAATAAATAAAAATTTAAACAATAGTCTTAGCTTTATATAAGGCTACATTAGCAGGAAGAATCCCACCAATGCATGTGAGACTAAACATAAACCAAAGTAAATAAATAAATAAAATAACCAACTAAAATAAAAGCCTAAAGATAACTAATCTCATTTGACTCGAGCCCACACGCTCTAATCGAACCACAATAATAAGATATGGCGATGTCTCCTGGTGTAGACTCGAAATTTTGTAGCGATGTCCCCATCATTCTCCCAGAGTTGAGGAAAACTCGACCCTGTCGAGTGGATCTCCTCGACTCTCATAGTGCTCTAGGCGATCAGGATTCAACTGTTGGAGATCATCTTAATTAATCCAAGTGTTCTCAAAATTAGCTAGTCCTTTCCAATGAATTAAAAATATTTGGTAACGTCTCGGGTATAAACAATTTAATCATCAATAATTTAATCAATTTATTATGCTGGGAGGTTGGGTTGTATTGGGGTAAATGGAGGTGATAAGGGTCCCTCAAAAATAGATGCATGGAAAGGCTCACCCAACAAGGGATTATCAGGAGAAAAATTTAAACTTTTATAAGCAATTAGATCTTTAATATTAAAAGAGAGACTAATGTCAAAATCATATGAAAGATGTACAATATATGCATAAGAATTACTCTTTCTCATAATTTTGGAAGATCCCGCATTACATGCATGCAATTTCTTTACAGTACTGGGGGATACATTCCGCATGAATCCGAACCATCATATAGTCCCCTATGTTAAATTTTTGGACCTTCTTGTACAGATCTCCGTAAGCATTATAATTTGCATTATTTTTCTAAATTTGAGTGTTGATCTCTTTATACAGTTCATGAATATGTGATGCAAATGATGCAACTAACTTAGACACTCTAGTATGATGATGTGTCATTAGAATCAAATCTACAAGTTGTTTAGATCAAAAACCATACATTACCTCAAATAAACTCATTCCTATGGTTCTATTGATAGAACATTTATAAGCAAACTCAACAGTAAACAACAAAAGAATGTCCGTATATTTTTTACCCACTAAACACCTTGAAAGATTTCTCAGATTCTTATTGACCATCTCGGTTTGCCCATCAATTTGTAGATGAAATGCAGTAGAAACTAAAGTTTAGTTCCTATTTTATACCATAGGGTTTTTTAAAAATAACTTGTGAACTTTTTATCCATGTCGGATATGATAGGCTTGGGCAGACCATACAACATAACGATTTCATTAAAATAGAAAATAGCAATCCAATACGCGTCAGAAATCTTTGCACAACAAGTGGGTCATTTTCAAAATGTGATCCATGATGACAAAAGATGGAATCATGCTTTTGAGACGTCTTTGGAGACCAAACATAAATCCATACTAACATCTTGTCAAGAGCAATTAGCAACAGGAAAAGGAGTATAGAGGCCAGTGTTTTGCTTGCGTTGTTTGACTAGTTGACAAGTGCGACATTGACCAATAAGTCTAGCAATATCTCTCTTCAAACTTGGCCAACAAAAATGATGTTCCACAGCTTCAATCGTTTTTTTTGTCTAAAATTCCCAGCAAGCCCACCAGCGTGAAATTTTCAAACTAAAATAAATCTCTCAAAGATGTACAAGGGATACACTGCTTGCGGGAACAGAATTGATACTCGTCTTACAACATAAGATCATCCACCTCACAAGTCACGCCATCTCTTAAGACAATGAATATCTCTCCAAAATTCGGGCATGTCTCATAGGTATCTTTGACTCAAAACCAACTTCAGCGCTCACAGTAGAAATCAGTGCCCTACAATGACTAAGTGCATCAGTGGCTCTATTTTCAACTTCTTCTTTGTGCTTGAGGACATAAATATACTATTGAAGGAATTCTATTCACTTACCATCCCTCGAGTTTAGTTTCTTCTGGTAGTTGATGTATCGGAGGGCTTTTTAGTCCGAATAGATAACGAATTTATATGGTAATAAATAATGACGCCAATGACATAGAGCTTGAATAACAGCATAAAATTTCTTCTCATAAGTGGAGTACGGTTGCCAAGCATCATTCAATTTTTCACTAAAGTAAGCAATGGAATGACTCTCTTGACTTAAACACCTCCTTTACTGTACCAGACGCGTCACATGCAATTTCAAAAACCTTTGAGAAATCTAGAAGACGCATGACAAAAGCCCCGTCATTTTCTGCTTCATATCCCAAAATGCCTTGTAGTAGTTTTCGACCACTCGAATTCCTCCTGTTTCAGACAGTCAGTGATCGGGGTCATGATGATACTAAAATTCCAAATGAACAGTATGTAGAAAGTAGCGAGTCTAAGAAAACTGCTCGTGTTTCTAATGTTGCAAGGCTCTAGCCACTTTACAATAACTCTAATCTTTTTAAAATCTGCAGAGTCCTTCAGAAGAGACTACAACACCCAGAAATATAACTTGGTCTGTAAGAAAGGTGCACTTTTTAGGATTGGCAAACAAACTCTTCTTTTTTAAACAACATAGACCTGCTTAAGAGGTCCAAATGTTGTTCCTTCGATTTACTATAGATGAGGATGTTCTATAGTAGGATGTCGTCAAATACAAGACTAGAAATTTACCAATAAAGTGTCGTGTTACTTGAGTCATCACTTACATAAAAATACGCGGAGCATTTAACAGGCCAAAAGGCACGACTATCCACTCATACAGCCCATCTATCATTTTGAAGGTTGTGTTCCATTCATCTTCAGGGCAGATTCGGATTTGGTGGTAACCACTCTTTAAATCAATCTTTGAGAAGATTGTGACATCAGACACCATGTCGAGTACATTATCCAATTTGAGAATTAGAAAACGGTATTTCACCATTATCTTGTTGATAGCATGGTTATTCACACACATTCGTCATGATCCATCTTTCTTGGGCGTCAATAGTGTCGGACTACGCAAGGACTCAAACTTTCTCTTATGAATCCTCTTCTTAAAAACTCATCAACTTGTCTTTTTAGTTTAGCATGCTCCATCTGGTTCATCCGATAATGTGACAAGTTGGACAAAGTAGCTCCTAAAACTAGATCAATAGCGTGTTGCATGTTGCGCATTGGTGGCAATTGATCCGGGAGATTCTTAGAGAAGACATCAGAGAACTTGGTAATGACAGGAGATACCACAGGGAAAATGGCTTGAGGGAGTCTTTCGTAACCTCTCGAGCAACAAGAATGATAAGTGGTGATCCATCAGCAGCCTCTTTTTTGATCTCCTTAGGGTTAATCAAGAATCACATGACCCACGTTCATAGTTATCACGTCGCACCAAATCTTACTCTTGTATGTTGCAAACTGCATCGGCACAAGGCATCTCTCATTGACTTCAATGAATGTCGTGTTGACCCAAGAAACTTTGTAAGGTCGAGAATGGGGAACAATTTTCAGACCTATCTTAGAGATCAAACCGAATGACACAACATTAATGCAACTCCCACTATCGATAATAATTTAACAATTTTTATCATCAATTTTAGTCCAAGTATGGAAGAATGTGGACCTACGCCAGTCATCGATCTCTTTAGGTTGAGTTAGGGAACACCTAACGACAATAATGCGCCTAATAGAAGCGAGAAACTCCTCTTGCCCAGTGGCATCATCAAAATCACTACATTTGTTCCTGTGAACACTACTTCCTTCTGTGTATTCACCTTTTTCTGATCTGATTGCTCAACCAAATAGAAGACATTGGATTTGCTTGGACAGTACTCCACATGACCATAGCCCTGGCATTTAAAATATTGTGTGTGAGGGTTGGTCCAGGTACACTTCAATATGCCCATTTCTATTATAGTCTTCTTTTAAGTGAAACTATTGGGGCTGGTCTTGTACTAGGATTGCCCTGGGTTGGCTCTAGTGGATTGGTTCTCATAGTCTGAGACCTAAGCAAAACCTGCTCATGATGGCTAAGACTACATTTTTAATATTAGCCTCACAGTCTTTATCCACCATATTACTTGACATCAGAATATGGTAGATCTCCTCTATCTCTTACACTGTTTTAAATATCGGCCGATATATCAGTATATCGGCTGAAATACCGGGATTTTATTCAAAACGATACGATAAGTGCAAAATTTATCGGATATCATTTTGGACTGATATGAGCCGATATATTGTCACGTGGCCGATACATCAACCGATATCTGAGATGAAAATATCTGATATATCACCATGTGATGCATTTGAGAAGTTTCTACGTATTTGAGGGGCTTCTACAAAAGGTAAGTGTCTCGTAACAGTCTATGACCCTAAACTTGTTTTAATTAATTTCATAAGATTTATGTAGGCAATCACATATATATTTTTCATCCGGTATGACGTCTGATTTGATGTCCGATATTTAGTACCATAACGCGATATATCAGCCGGTATCTGATATATAATTTTGCCAAACGATATAACGTTGATATCTGATATTTAAAACACTGATCTCCCACTTGGCCTAGTCCTAATCCTGGTATGGTCACCTTATAAATTTCACAGCAACTAGTTGCAACATGACAAAGTAATAGCTGGCAGAGAAAGTTTGGATAGTCTAATAAAGGCTTCCATCTTTTAACAAGGATGACAACGATATTCAACCGATATATACATCATAGCACTAATTGCCGGTCTACTAACATTAATAGACTCTTATTGAAGGAAATGTGACACAAATGAACAATAACAGTTAGCTCTTTGATGAAATGATTTATTATAAGTTTATAATCATTACTCAGAAATTACAGATAAAAACTTCAAACTGATAAGGGTTGGTGTACAAGACAAGGGTCCACCTTCTAACAGTTGCTGAATGTCTTGGAACAGGAAGAATACTTAATTCTGCTGCACCATTTAATGTTGTTTGGCGATGGGTTAAAGTAGAGGTCAAGAGAGTTTAATGTGGATTTATGTCGCCAAACAAGTTTTTATCAATATGGGTTATTTTAAAAGGGCTCACAAGTTAAATGATGTGAACCCTACATAAGGAGGGGATATATACGCCTACCTCCTCCCTCGGGTTATCCTTTTATCCCGGTTAAAGCCACGATAATAAATATGTTAACTTCCATCTCAAAGACCCAATCCAAAGTAAAAAATAAATTGCACAAGGATTTATTTGAGCTACCTATGAAAGTTAACCCTTCAAAACAACTTGTTCTTAAAACTGATTTAAGCAGAAGTCTTAAGCCACCGCTAAACAAGACCTAAATCTGAACCACCAGCCACACGGATGGCCTATGAGCTTCTGAGTCCTGAATGGACCGACAAGCAAGTTGGCAATGCAGCATTACCCGCCAACCTTCTATACGGCAAGCCTATGATCTCACCTTTGGCAACTTTTCTTGCAGTAGCCGCCCATAATGGAAAGAAGCCAGTCTCATCAAACCCCGGCATAATTTATGTTCCTCCTTCCTGATATATTTAAGAAGCATTATATAAAACTGTAACATGTGATTTAGAAGGATAGGCAGGCCTGAAATCCATTCTGGTGCTAGATAGACTACTGTTTCCCTCATAGTAGTCAGCACTGGGTTGACAGATTTATCAAAGCAGATTTATCAAAAGGGACGAAAGTTAAAACATCCCAACCTTTCATGTCTTCAAAAATTCATTGAATGTGGTTCAGGAATATGTTGATAACTAACTATATAGATACAAGGATTAAAAAGAAACATAATGGCATGGGTGATATCGTGATGGAAATCACAAGGCTCTTTTATTTGTTTAGGCCATTTTCCTTTTTATTTTATGCTAGGCTTATTTTCCTCCTTTGTTTTAGTCCCATATCGGGAAATGATGAAAGACTTCTAGTTGTATGAGCCTATAAAAGGCCAAGTGTTGTAGTTATTTGATACTTCAGTTGATTTAAAAATTAAAACTTTTGACATTGTTAGTTATTTTGCTTTATTGTGAAACTTTGCATGGTGAAGTGCAGAGAGGAGAGAGATCTCCTCGGTGGTGAAACTAAAACTTACACTCTTCTTTTCTATAAACTCTAATTTTTTTCTCCTAATTCTTCTTCCCCCCTTCTTGTTCTACATCATATCATCCAATAAAAGATTCAATGGATAGAAATGTTTTTTTACTAGGTTACAAGACTAATCTAATGTGTTTGGATAAATTTACTATTATATGCAAGATAAAGAGCATTGTATATCCCTTTGTTGTGGTTTGAACTTCTATAAACTTTTTTCTTCTCACTTTGTCAAATTCTAAATCAAAATAAGTAGGGTCCCACCTTGCCAATTACTAATAATAATAGCATTAGCATATAATGTTTTTTTCAGAAAGAAACACTAGCATATAATGTAGTTTGATGCATACTCATAAAACATGACACGATCAGGTGTTTAGAAACATCTGTTTGATGCATCACGGCTGTAGAGCATGAACTACAATCTGGGTTTCTGATGTTTACTGGAAAGAGATCTATCAACTGTGACAAATGATGACAAATAAGCATAAGAAAAGGAGGTAACAATTGTACACTTGGAAACTTTCAAGGGGACCAACCGAGTTGATCTTTTAGTTTCAACAAAGAACATATTTGATTGCTGCAATTTTAAGAGCTTCTACATTAAAATTTAGAAGCATGACTTAAAATCTTGATATCGACCAATGATTTTTAGTATCAATATAGTCAAGCTATCAGTAATGGAAATTTAGTCATATTGGCAATAACAGCCCCAATGCAGATATTATAGGGTTAAAATCGTATTGGATACCACAAAAAACCTGATACAGTATTACCGGTATATATTGGAATCGGACAATATTTGAAACCATGTTTAAAAGTCAAATTTGGTGAGCCACTTATGTATCAGCCAACTTATTCTTAGTATTCACATATATTAACCAAAAATATACTTCCTTTAAAGTCTTGGCCTTCCGCTAACAGCTTAAATGTTTCAATCAAGATGCCTTAAAATTTGAGCAATCACAGTTGAAAAGTAAATAAACAAATAGACACGAATAAACAAGAAAGCAAAGAAAGGTACAACAGCACTACATATTGTATGGAAATTGGAAGGAAAACAGTAACTGAAAGAGAAGTAGAAAACTAACACATTAGATGAAGAAATGGCTGCATGACTTCGGAGATTCCATCCCACATTGCTGACTGCTTGGAAGGTCCAAAGGCTGCCGTAACATACGCTCATCAACCTTTTTTGTTTCTCGAACAAAATCGCATGATAGTGAAGGTAACCCTGCCTGTAAACAATCCTGGTCTGTAAAGATTATCAAGAAAGGAATCTCCCCTGCAAATGCCCGCAAGGTCGCAACCTGGTCTGAAACTTTGGATCCCTTCTTACTTGTATTTTTACTTTGAATAGTATAACTCTGATTTTGAAGGAGGTGTTCCATATATCATGTAAAGAATACCTGAGTTCTATTGGGTTTTCATAGAAAATGACGTGAGAGTATGAAAATGGGGACTTTTTATGCATGTTTCTATTTTATAAAAGATATGGCAAACTGTTCGGTTATCTCCCTGCAAATTTCTTTCCTACGTTCTGTTTCCACTCAGTTCTGTTTCCTCTCATTTACTTGCTACTGCAAATAACCTTAGATTGTATCAACATTTTTAGATACTGGTTGACTTGCCCCATTGTCATTATAAGGCACTAATCACCCTAAAGATCACAAAGTTTGGGTTTTTTTTTTCCAGTAAAATACTAAAATTTCTCGTGATAATAATGAGTGTATGCTAGTCCTGCACTGAAATTGCCTCCATCAGGCTCATTATACAAACAACCAAAAAATCAACAATAAGGAAAATACTCAAACCCCAGTAAATAATTTCTAAATACAAATCAAACCCTAGAGCAAGAATTTAAAGTAGAGAACATACTGCCAGAAGGCAGAATCTGATGATAAAGCCAGATGCAGTTTAACCTAGAAACGCCCACCCCAAAAAATATAAATGCAAGAGGGGGAAAATCATTATAAATATGGTCAAAATTGAAGCTCAATCGGTAAAAATAAGAAAAATGGGGTAAAGTTATTTATTTATCCACAATAAAAGGAGGCAATTTTAGAAGAAAGCACCGACCTTTTTAACTTTTATCCCTGTCGTCGATCAGAGGCAGCTCTCTTCAATCTCTCTATATTTTCTTCTACATCTAATAATAAATGGCGCCTGGATAAATAATAATTAATTGTAGTTTTCAGTTCTAAGCTTATTGGGCCGACCCATTAACGTAATTGATCATTTTGCTCTGTAGGTTTTTTTTTTTTTTTTTTTTTTTTTTTTTTTTGGGGAGATGAGTTTTTATTAGTTATTTGCTAATGTTTTTTAGTGTTATGTATGTAGCGAGAGATTTGACTTTTGGTCTTCACAAGCAAAAAAAAAAAAAAAGAAAAATATATATAAATTCATAGAGTTCTAACGTACAACAATTGAGGTAACATAATACAGTTTGCAATTAAAAAAAAAAAAATCTCTGCAAGAAATAGTTTGCAATTAGTACAAGCTATGTATCTGCTAGAATTTGATCCTTGTCAGTGAAGAATGTGGCATGGATGCAACATAGGGCGTGTTTGGTTGTAAGGAAGTGGGTGGAAGTAAGGAAATGGGGAAGTATAATTGATCATTTCCTATCTATCTAAACATCGGAAAAGAAAAATAAGAAGATCCCTTTTTCTTTTCTCTTTTCTCTTTAACACAACCATTTCTACACTTCTAGAGTGCTACAGTTAATTTTGTGATCATGTAAATCTCATTTGTAATAAACTGTAACACAAAACAGCTAAGATTTTGATCATGTAAATCTCACTTGCATTCTAATTACAGTCTATTTTTTATTTCTTAATTAATTTTTATTTTAATATTATTTTGCGGTCAACTTTGTGGTCAACTTTTTCACTTCTACTTCCACATTACCATCCAAACAACAAAAAAGACATAACATTTTTCAAATCACACTTCCCTACAACATCCAAACACCGAAAAACTTACTAACCAATTCCCAAGTTCCAAAGGAAACTATTAACACTTCCTCACTTCTTCACTTTCTTATTCCCACCATTAACCAAATAGGCCCATAGAGAAACTACACTTAGTAGTATACCTCTCACAACAATTTCCATAGCTAAAATTGTAGTAATATTAGGAATATTGTTCAACTAATATTTGTAGTATACAAAATTATCCTGTAGATAATTTAAGGCATGTGCTCTAATGTTCTAATATTGCTTAAATTTGTGTACAGATTGAAGTGTATGTCAACTTTTGGATTTGATTTGGCTGCCAAATAAATTGTGTTACTTAGCTACGAAATTGATGAAGCATGGGAAACTAGGTCTCGGCCCATTGGGTTCGGGTCCAAGGCTCACTCCGGTTCTGAAGTTTTGAGGTTGGGGTGTGAAACGCCTCGAGAGTTCAAAATAACCTGCAAGACAGAGTCATCAGAGGGGCAAGTCTTAGTTCCGATCAAAGCCCTTTGACGGTCAAGTCAGGGTCTCAGGTATAAGTAGTAAATATAAAAAGTAAGTACCGATAGGAGTAATAAATGATACATCATACATGTCTTCGCGGGTGCGATCTCCTTTATATAGGGTATTTGAACGGAGATAATATTGACAGGGGACATGTCATACCCTATTCTTACATAGTCATGAGTGGATTTAGACTAATGGGGGTCTTTTAGGAGTGTCAATCCTTATATTATCAAAGATGTATTACAATGAATATTATAAATTAATCAAAATTTTCAAACAAGAACTTTTCCCATCGGAGAAGAAGGTGGGATCTCTTTTCTTCTTTTCTATAGAATTTTCAACTTGTTTGTTATACTTGGACTCATAAATCGAATTGCCATATTTTACAACTCAAAATCATAGAATTGTGGAGATAAAAAAGACTATAAAAAAGATAATATAATTATAGAGAGAGGGGCTCATCTTGGTCGAGATAAGAGAAACCTTTTTCTTCCTCTCTCTTGGGAGTTTTTCAGGACAGTTTGGGGTCACAATCCTCGCCCCACTGCAAGTTTGATTTGGTTCGGGCCGGGTTTGTTTTTATCCTTGCTGTGGGTTGAGCTTGAGTTAAAAGCCAGCCCAATCAGACTTAAAGTTAAGCTAGGATTCTGTGACATTTAGAAAAACAAAAAAATAGAATTTTTGTCAAATTTTCCTGATACCAAATTGTTGCTTCTCACATTTCAAGAGAAAAAAATAAAATAAACATTAATTAAAATCTATTCAAGTGATCAACATCAATCTATTAGATCAGAAGCCGTAGCTCTCTCCTAGCATGTTTGGTTGCGGATTTTTTGTCTAGAAAAACCTACAACTGTAAAGTTCGTTTGTTTTTTTTTCAATTCATGTTTGGATCACAAAATGAAAAATACAAAAAGAAGAGAAAGAGATAAGGCTTGTGAATAGCGCACATGGGCCCGTAAAATTCTCTCTAAATAGTTTTTTTTCCATAAAAAACGAGCGAAAAAACACTTAGAATTCTAGCACTGACTGACAAGCTATAACGGTCCCAGACAGATAACATATGATTTGACCAATGATTCCGAAATTTAGGTTTCCTTTAATTTCACAAAATTTTGGCAACACTTCCCCTAAAAAATTTCATTTTCTCATGATATAAGACATTACTTTCGGCTCACAATGGCCTACTTATTTCAATTAATAATTTCAGCCTACCCGGCTTACTTAACAACGGATGTAATATATACTTCATAACCAATTCACACTTCTTTTTACATGCATCCCCATCATTGAAATCACCTAGAGGAGGGGTGAATAGGTGACTAGCAAATCTAATGATGAATAAATGCGAAATTAAACCTATTTATGCAAACTAAAAACTATTTAGCTAGACACACTAAGTATAACACAAGAGTGTAGCCGAATTCCCGGTTAAGGGCTCTGGACTCTCTCCTTAAGATTCCTCTAGATATGAGTTGAGGTGCCGCTATGGCTCTCTTGGTTGAATACAAGTGTGAGCAAACAAACTCCAAGCATATAACAATTAAGCACAAGTATATATCAAGCAAGTAAAGATAAAGGCAATGTAAGCATGCAATATATAAACACAAGTGAGAGATAAAGAGAGCAATCGCAAACACGGGAGATTTGTTTTGAGGTTCGAGCACCCTTACTCTACGTCTCCGCCTTCAACACTATGAAGGATTTCCACTAAAAACGATCCCACGGATCACTCGGTGCTGCAAACACCTACAATGAGTTCACACTAGAACTCCTTGGACTCACTAGCCCCTCTCTTGTTCCCCCAAGAACTACACACCACAAGCACACTAGCTTGCCGAGGCCGCACCTCTACACCAAGCTCTCACTAGAACTCGAAAAAACGCGAACCCGTAAGTCCGCCTCCTCAAATACAAAGTAGAACACTTTGGTGATCGAAACACTTTGATCACCTCAAACACTCTCATAACAAAGATCCCTATAGGATGGGTAGCAATGGATAGCTCAAGTGTATGTGAGAAAAACTTGGATTGATCTGGTGATAAAAAACCCAAGAAATCTCTTTTACAAAACACTCTTGAAAAACTCTCCTTTAGATATGGAAGTATTTGGCTCTAAAATAAGTAGAGATAAACACTTAGAAGTGTGTGAAAAACTATCTTAAAACCCCTTGAAATCTTGTTTAAAACAGTCCAAGAGAAGCCCCTTTTATAGGCTTAAAAAATGTGGCCGTTGGAGGCCAAGTCAGCAGCCTGGTTTGCTGTCGGTCGACCGCCCGTTGGTCGACCAACGGTCAGATTTCTGACCGTTGTGCCAGCGGTCAACCGGCCAGTCGATCGTGGCCTAAATACAGAGAGCAGTAGCTCTCTGCCGGTCGGCCGCCCGGTCGACCAGGGTCATTTTCAGATAGCAGAGCTATCTGGCGGTCGACCGAGTCGGTCGACCAGCCCTCCAGCCAAACAAGCCGTGCATGTTTGTGCACGTCAGTCGACTGACCTCTGGCACAGAAAGCCAGAAACAGGTTTTAAGGGATTTAAAACTCGGTCTTTTCCTTCAATAAAATCCCATAAATTCTACAAAAATAAATTCAGTGATATACTTTGATATACAAACATGTTTGATTAAAAATCAAAACATATTACAAACATTTTGAACTATTTTTGTAATATAGAAGTTTTGTTTTAAACAAAAATCTGTATTTTCCAAAATCAATTTTTTCAAAAAACTTCTCCAAATACAAAAATAAGATATTCTAAACTCTTTTTAAGCTTAGTGTGTATGGATATGATCCACTACACATATATGATGAAATATCTATATTTTTGACATTAAGTTCTAAAATGAGTTTTGATAAAACACATGTATATTTTTAATCTTAAAAATCAAACCTGTGTTTTTCAAAACGAGAACTCTTTTATGAAACCACATATAAATCTTGTGTGTGAGTGTATATGAACTTGAGCAATCCACCAACTAATCTATCCTTTACATTTTATCTAAAAACAAAATCTTACTACAAACAAACCTAGACACAAGTCTTCTCTTGAAGGCCTTCTTCTTCTTGACTTGGTCCAAACCTTGATCCAATGAGTTAGACTCCTTTTGAGTACTTGATGCAATCTTGATGCGCGAGCTCTTGAATCGACACGTGCTAGCTTCAAAACTTGACTTTAAATCCTTTGTTGAAGCAAAACACCAACTAAGATCTTGATCAAATATCTGAGACCAATTTAAACACAAGATCATTAGTACTATAACTATATGAGTTAATCATCATCAAAACTACAGCGATGGGCCTTTGGGCCAACAATCATGCCCCCTATCAAGGCAAACTTTTGGTCCATAACATCAACAGCTTCAATTCCATACATTATGTCACCCAGACGAACCTCCTAGTCTAGGTTCCCAAAATATTACATATACCTTAAGTTCCCAAAATCAAAATGTATCACCCAAGACAAGATACATGCAATAAGTATTTCATACACAAAAGTTAGAACAATAGCAAATAAGCATACATGCGAGGATAACTAGCAAAAAGGAAAACAAAAGCGGATGGTATGTTGTTCCTCCTTCCGCTAAATCTATAGGGCTAAACCGGTCTCTTACCCTTATCCAAACCTGAAATAGGTGGAAAGAAAATAAAATGAGCTCGACAGCTTAATGAGTAAACCATGCTAAAATATGCTAGTACAGGACTTCATAAGTCAATACATTCTAGGAGAGATGTTTTGCATTTAAGACTAATATGCGATGCAACTTCTTCTTTAACTTGCTTACCTTAGACTCCATAATTAATGATTTAGATGTCTCAACTACCATGAATTTTATCATTCTATATGCCATTTCAGAATGAATTCCCTACATGCATGCGCATGCAAATATGTATAAACATATACATCCACACCAACCGGTTTACCACTTATTAAGTCGTGATATTCTCGGTTAAACATATACTATCAAAGTGAGACAAAGTTTGACAGTTCGCTTTAGGTGAAGTATTTATACATAATCATGAAAACTAGATTCAATTCACCGTCTTCTCCCTCCTACTGGTCCCCGCCCGGTCTCTTCTCCCATTTAGCATATACATAAACATATATAGTTAACTCCCTGTCTTCCCCCTCCTACCGGCTCCCGCCCGGCCCCTTCCTCCAAGAAGCATACATGCATACATATAGTGAATAAATCTCCGTCTTCCCCCTCCTACTGGCTCCCGCCCGGCCCCTTCCTCTGTAACACCCCATCCTCGGTATACGTGCACAGTTACGTATCCTGATTTTGGTGCATTTTATTATTATTATTTTATTTTATTTTATTTTCTGCTATTTAAATACTTACTCATATAGCAGTACTGCATGATTTGATCTGTTTGGTATTCAGATTTGACTGATTTCAGCTTCAAATATTATTTTAATATTCTAGATTTTTCATGATTTTCTGGAATTTTCGGAATTAAATTGTAGATCTTTAAAACCGGTGTCGGCCAGTATCACTGGTTGATTCCAGGGATTTTAATTCACAATTGGAATCAAATTTTTTGGATTCCGCTTTCACATTCCTTCTTAAAATTATATTTTCTTCCTTCAGGCATTTTCTGAAAATTTTCAGATTTTATCGAAAATCCAGCCTACCCGGTGTAGACACCGTTCACCATGGATTCCAGGATTTTTATTTTGAAAATGGAGTTGAATTTCTGAAAACCGATTTCACTAAAAATCTTTATGTAATATTTATTAGTTTTGTGAATTTTTGGAAAGCTTCCCGAGACACTTCAATTTCTGGACATTTCTGGAATTTCGGTATTTTCCCAGATACCGAGAATTTATCCAAGTATTCCACTTTTCTCTTTTTCCCATTTTCTCTCTCCTTCCTCAAACGCGAGTTTGCCAACTGGACTCAGCAATTAATGCGGAGACCCTTCCCTTGCTGCAATTAATGCTTATGGGCTAAATCAACTCAAGTCCAATCACCCATGTCCTTTTGTCTTTTCTTTGAAACGCACCTTTGTGTTTTCTACTGGACGCAGCCTTGAATCCCGCGTTTGGCTCCTTTTTGCCTAGACGCAGCTTTGAGAACGCAACATTCTTTGGAAGGAAAGTGAAGATGGCACATATTATATTATTTTCCTCTTCATATATATAACACTCCCATTTTCTCTCTCTTTCATTTTCCTTCATCTCCTTTGTTTCCAGCAAGCTCCAACAGCCAACAAAACCACCAAGCTCTCTTGGCCGGCCATTACCACCACCCACCAAATCCATTTTCTCCGCCACAAATCCCTCCACCTCATTCTCCTCCATCTCCTCCTCCATTTCCAACAACTACACCATCTTCTTCAACCTCTTTCACCAAGAAAACATCCAAGAACCCATCTTCTCCACCAAAGCTTCACCACCACCTACACCACCATAGCCTCCACCAAGCATACCACCTTCACCTCCTCGTCAACCTCTTTCCGGCGGACTATAGATTCGTCCCCCGTAGCATCGTTTGCAAAATCTCATTTTTGCCAAGTTGAACTGGACTTACACCTTCAACCTTCTTCCCTCTCTTGTGAAGACCGGCCAACTCCTTTTGGATTGGGGCCGAGCTTCTCTGCGTCGGACGCATCACAGGATCAGTTTTAGGCGAGTAATTCTACTCGCCAAGACATGAACAATCACTTGTATTTTCATATCAACGAACACAACACTTAAAGGATAATTCTGCTCTCTGTTTGACTCTGTTAGTCGACTTGACCCAGTCATTAGTCGACTAGAACCCTTTATTAGTCGACTATCCTTTTGTTATAGTCGACTAACTCCCTTGAAACGTAACTTTTCTTCTGAAGACGCGACCCTATTAGTCGACTAACTCATTGCCCTAGTCGACTTTCTTTCTTTCTGAAGACGCGGACTTGTGAGACGCGGACTTGTGACAAGACGTGGACTTGTGAGACGCGACCTTATGAAACGCAGTCTTGTGAAACGCAGCCTATTAGTCGACTAACCCCTTCTTCTAGTCGACTAACTTTTCTCCTGAAAACGCAACTCTTTGAAAACGCAACCCATTAGTCGACTTTCCCTTCTCTATAGTCGACTAACTCCTCTATAAGTCGACTAATTGCCTTCCCCTAGTCGACTAATTTTGCCTATTTGCTGTGGTTAATTACTTTCTTGAAAATGAATCTTATACTCGGGACATGTATTATATAGTGCTATTTCATGGCATGTTACTTGACAAATATCACCTCTTATCATGCTATCTATTAAACAAGGCATGATACACCTGACTTCTATGATTATCACTATAACGGGAATGATAACCGGACTTCATGATTTTCCAATTTGATTTACATGATAGTACGATTGTACTCCTGATACTCCTGTCTTCATGATATTTCCGACTTGCTCCTGTTCATTCCCGAAACCTGATAATTACCTAAAGGATCCATAAAATAAGACAACTTGCATCGGGTCGGGGGAAATACGCGGCTATCAATATATGTTCGTGTTTACAGTGGTATTAGGTATGTTGTGCAACTAAATTTCCGGTCTGACCTGTGGGCCTCCAGGCGACCGAGGGGAGTGCTGGCTCCCTCCTTCCTGGTACCATCATGATAAGGGCATACATAAGTCCCTCCTGTTAGCCTTGCGGCTGGTTCCGTCCACCAAACAACGGAACAATCCTGGGTCGTGGTCCCGGGTATACACGGGACCCACTGTAAATATAGTTCGTTGATACCCCCGCTGGTTTCCAATAACAATCTTGCTTTACTTGGATATGGATCTATGTGTGCTGGGACGCTAGTTCACATAGCTAGATATCAGGGTAAGACGAGTAATAATAATAATAATAAAAGACATTAATTGTGGGTGTTGTATGCGCTTGGATCACGGTGACATGAGATAAAGGTATATAGATGAGGGTTTCCTTGTTTGGATTATTCCCTCGAGGTACTAGTCTCATGAGGTCGTAACTTGAGCTTATACAATGCCTTTCGTTTATAACATTTTGTGCTTCTTTTACTTGCTGGCTGTTTACTCATGATGTTGTACCAACTTTCATACTCTTATTTCTTATGCCACTCGGCTGTAACCTGATGACTTGTTTGGGAGGTCCTGACTCCCTTAAATTTGTATGTTCAGGTTCGGACCTTGGATTGAGGTGGAGCCTTCTGTGGAAGATCAAGCTTTCCTTTCCGAGCAGGCTGACTAGTCTCGGTTTCTGTTGTGCCAGACTTTCTTTTTAGCTCGCGGGACCTTCCTTCAGCTCGTGAGCATCTTGTAATCATATTATAAATCGTACTTTTGTGCTTGGCTGTGATATAGGATGCATGTGATATGTAAGAGTATGTCACAACTTGTGATAACCTTGTATATTGTATTTCTTGTGTTGGCATATGAATGGACGCTACGTTTGTCGTACTCTGATTCTTGCTTGTACTGATGCTTAGCGTATATACGTGAGGGTACTTCTGACCTGCGTATGTACGTCGCAGTGACGTCCCCGTACCCGTGGGATCGGGGCGTTACATCCTCCCTCCAAGAGATACATATTCAAGTATATATATAGATATTCGCATCGTAATGTCATCTCCGTCTTCCCCCTCCTACCGGCTCCCGCACGGCCCTTCCTCCAAGAAGCATACATATTTACATATATAGTTAATAGGTTATTATGCACTTCACAAAAGTAAAGAGTTACACACACGCCATTCATACAATCGGTGCATGTCAAGTGAAAGGAAATACATACTCAATAGATTCACCATGTCATGGGGCAATCAGAATGCACAACATTAAGTCTTCTATGTATATATGCGTTACTCTTTTTACTTGATTATACACAATTCAATACTTATGTGTAAGGGGTCCCCTCCCCTCCGGCGTTGGAGTATGCACAACCCTAAGACATCCATACCAATTTCTTATTACCTACGGGGTCATCGATACGGAGCATGAACTCTATGCATGATTTAGGAGATGTAATAACTATGTTGCATGCATTTAGATTTCACTTATCATAATAATTAGGGGAAAACAACGACTTCAATCATGATTCGACCCTCCTTACAAAATTAGGATCCCTAATCATTCTAATTCATGAATGATTTCCCTAATGGGTTAGTTTTACTCACTTTTTCAACAATTCCTCACTTAATCTTCACTTGCCGGACTCTCAAATAACACCCCCTAGTGATCAAAACATAGAGGTGATATATATTAGTATCTAATCATCAAAATTAAAGAGAGGAAATTTAGGGTTTTGCCCCCATATATACCTGAAAGTTTCAGTATGAAAATCTCCTTTTTTAAGCGGTGATTTGAGTCCTAAATGGTTCAGATCTGGCCTTGAATCACTCCCCTTAATGGATCAGAACTAGGTTACTCCTCTCCCACTCTCCCCTAACATGGCCGGCGAGAACCCCCCTTCTCGAGCGCGCGCGGCCGTGTGCACGCGGGTTGCGCGCGGCTGTGCGCGCTGGTTGTCGAGCGTGCGCGCCTCCCCTGTCTGCTGGCTGCTGAGTTGAAGTAGGGAGAGAATGAGTTCAGATTTGTTATAGCAAGTTCAGAATTTTGGGGAGAAGAGTTCTTTTCTTTTAGGGTTGAAGGAAGGAGATGAAGAGTTTCCCCCTTTTCTCCTCATAAAGTCAAAAGTTTCCTAATTATTCATTTATTTACTAAAAAGATAAGAAGGCACCTCACCAATATCTCTTTCCTAGGCATCTAATCATCCTCCACCTCATCACACACTTTCCCAACCATCCTCCTTTCTCTCCAACACAACAAAATTATTATATAAAGAAAAGATTATATAGGTATAGTTGGTGAAAATAGGGGTGTATCCCATGGGGTATTGTAACACCCCGCTCCCAGAATACGTACTTGGTTGCGTATTCAGATTTTTCGATCGTATTTTTCGATTTACTTCCTGTATTTATTTTTTATTATGAATTATTTCTATGATCGTTTTGTCTTGGATCCGGATTCACGGACTCGGAGTCAGCCCAATCTGAACCGAGGACCCGATCCTAGGGTATTACTCGATTTGGTCTTTCTGGTGTTTAGATTTGACCGATTTTAGTTTTAGATATCATTTTTCAATATTTTAGATTTTCTATGATTTTCTGGGATTTTTTAGATTTTATCAAAATCCGGCCGACCCGGTGTAGACCGGTGTCAACGGTTGACTTCAAGATTTTTATTTCAAAAATGAGATTGAATTTCTTAAAATTGATTTCACCAAAAATCGTTATATAATATTTATTATTTTTGAGAATTTTTGGAAAGCTTTTCAAGCTACTTTATTTTTTGGACTTTTCCGGAGTTTTCGGTGTTTTCCCAGATATCGGAATTCTATCCAGATATTTTATTTTCTCTTTTCTCTATTTTCTCTCTCCTCGCTAGACGCGAGTTTCACCAACCTGGATTCTGCATTTAATGCAGAGATCCTCTCCATTCTGCATTAAATGCACTTCAGATCAACTCCCATCAAGTCATTATGACTTTCTCTCTCCTCTGTTAAACGCGACTTTCGCATTTTCTTCTGGACGCGGCTTTAATTTCCGCGTTTGGCTCCTTATTTGCCTAGACGCAGCTTTGGTATCATGGGGACGCAACATCCTTTGTATGAAACGCAAGTTTCACTTTATATGATGGGATTGGCTACATTATTATAATATTTCCCCCACTATATATACACCCCCTCTTTACATTCTTCTCTCTCTTTCACATTTCTTTCCTTCTCCATTTCCAGCAAGCTTGCAGGCCACGAAAATGGCAGCCATGGGCTTGCCTTGGCCGGCCATTTCTCCACCATTTTCCCTCCATTTTCTCCACCAACACCACCACCTCATTCTCCTCCATCTCCTCCTTCATTTCAACAACAACAACAACCATAACACCATCTTTTCCACCTTCTTCTTCCTTATTTCTCCACCATAAACCCATTTCCACCACCACCTTCTCCATCTCCACCACCATATACTCCACCTTAGCCACCAACGACCATGCCATCTTCCTCTCCTCGTCGTGCTCTTTCCGACGAGCTATTGCTTCGCTCTCCGAAATCTCCTTTGCAAAACTCTACTCTTCCATTTTGAGCTACACTTGCACCCCACAATATGCTTGGGCTTGGGCTTGGGCTAGGGCTACCGGATTCCGGCCGTCCCCGGCCAACTCCGGCCGCCGCCGGTGACCACCGGCCATCGCCGGCCATCACCCCCCTTCCCTTCCTTCATTCTTTCCTTTCCTTTTTCCTTTCTTTCCTTTCCTTTTGTAATACCCCTCTCCCGGAATACGTACTTAGATACGTATTCAGTCTTTCGATCGTATTTTTCGATTTACCTTCCGTATTTGACCGATTTTAATTTCAAATATCATTTTCCAATATTTTAGATTTTATGTGATTTTCTGGAATTTTCTGGAATTAAAATGAATTTCTCCGAAACCGGTGTCGGCCAGTGCCGCTGACCGATTTCCGAATTTTTATCTTCCAAACAGTTAGGAATTTTTAGAAAGTCCTTTAGATTTTATTGCTTAGAATCATATTTCTTACTTATACACTTTTCTGAGAATTTTATGAATTTATGAAAATTCTTTCGGAGTCGGTAAATAACTGATTCCGGGATTTTTAATTTTAAAACTATACAATATTTCTTCAAACGAATTTCACCATGAGTCTTCAAATATTATTCTTGATTTTTGGTAAAATTTTCAGATCATTCCGAGACACTTGAATTTCGGGCATTTTTTCAATTATTGCAAATTCCATTTTCCACCTCATGTGCCACCTCAATTCCCACTCACCCTTCACCTAACCCCACTCACTCTCTCTCCTTCCCATGGCTGGCCAAGTGGCCAAGTGAGGGACACCTCACCCCCCTTCTTTTGCAAGAAAACCTTCCTTTTCACCTTAATTCCACCCTCTTTGAAATAATCCCAACCTATAAATCCCTTTTCATTTGCAAATTTCCCTTTTCCTTCTCTTTCACTTCATCAAGAGAGAAGCTCTCCATAATCCTCTTCTTCTTCAAGCAAGAACCCTAGCTCCTAGATCACCCCAATCCCTTCACCTCCACCTCAAGATCTCAAGGACTTCAACCAAGGCTTCATCAAGGACTTCAATTTCAACCATCACTCCCCAAGGCAACACCTAGAGCAACTCCTTCAACTCAAGATTTGGATTGTAGCCACCCTCTTCCTCCATTGGGTCAAACTCCTAATTGAACCTTCCCAAGTGAGTATCTTTACTCACCAAGACCTAGATTTCCCTCTATTTACTTGAGATAGTAATTCTTGTAAAATGGTTCCATAAAAATCCAATTTTTTGGTCATCAAAGCTCAAATCCAACCTCCCCATGTGTGTATATCTACTCACTAAGGCTAGTCCCTGTTGTGGTGTACTTGTGTTGATAGATCAGGTCCCCTAATAACATAAAAATCCTATCTTTAGGCTGTTAGAACCAATCCCTTAAAAATCTGATTTTCTGCCTTAACAGTAGCAGATTCCAGAGGGTCGGTCGACCGGCAGTCGACCGATCACTCTACCGATGTGCACAGCGTGCACAGTTTTGAGCTGGCGGTCGACCGGCAGTCGACCGACCACTCGACCGGCTTAGGGAATTAGTATGGACCAGTCGACCGGTAGTCGACCGGCCAAAACCTGGAGCTCACGGCATCTGCACGGTCGACCGGCAGTCGACCGGGAGCCGACCGCCAGTTATATCCCCAGTCGACCGGCAGTCGACCGGAGGTCGACCGACAGCCTAATTCTGGGCCAGTTTTCTGACTCCTTTCCTTTTTAATTTCTGACCTTTCCCTGATATTTGTATACTGTTTTAGCTTTGTTTATGCTTCATACCTGTACTGCATGACTTGTTACCTGATAGATCTTGCTTTATTATGCTTCATGACTCATGTTACATATTGCTATTCCATAACTTGTTAAATGTGAAGTATCACCACCCTTCATGCTATCACTGAAACACCAAGCATGATATACCCGACTTATTATATAAAATAGACCAACTTACATTGGGGTCAGGGGGAAATATGCGGATATCGATATGTGTTCGTGTTTACAGTGGTTTTAAGTATATTGTACAATTATGTTCCGGTCTAACCTGTGGTACTCCAGGGGACCGAGGGGAGTGCTTGCTCCCTTTCCTGTTTACTGTCATGACAAGGGCATACATAAGACCCTCCTGTTAGGCCTTGCGGCTGGTTCCGTCTTCAAGCAACGGAACACCCTGGACCGTGGTCCCGGGCATGCACGGGACCCACTGTAAACATAGTTCGTCGATACAACCGCTGTTTCCAATAACAACCTTGCTTTACTAGGATATGGATCTATGTGCTCTGGGACGCTGGGTCACATAGCTAGATATCACAGTAAGACAAGTAATAATAATAAGACGTTAATTGTAGATTTATTGCATATGACCTTATCTTATTGAGTTTACATCACTTGTTATTCGTTGCTATTTATTACTACTCCATTATCTTTAATCATGATCCTTAGTCACTTGGCTATCTTTTATTTGTTGTTATATGTCTTGACCCCTTGGATTTGCATATTCAGATTCCGAGGCTTGGAACGAAGTGGAGCCTTCCACAGAGGACCGGGCTTATCTTTGCGAGCAGGCTGACCAGCTCTAGTCCCATCGTGCCCGACTCTTCCTTTTGGTTCACGGGATCTCCATCCATTACGTGAGCATTTTGTGTTTCTGGTTGTAAATCGTTCCTTTTGGACTTGGGTTGTGATAAAAGACACTTGTAAAGTGATGTTGCTTATCATAACTTGTATAACCTTGTATTTGTATCTTGTAAGTTGGCATATGAATATACCACGCTTTGTGTTGTACTCTGATACTTGTTGTACTTAATGCTTAGCGTATATACGTGGGGGCACCTTCTGACCTACGTATATGCGTTGCAGTGACGTCCCCGTATCCGTGGGATCGGGGCGTTACAGGTTGGTATCAGAGCCTAGACTCTCAAACCTAAAAGTACAATCAAGTGACAAATTCTAGTAATTTGCTAATGCCAACTACAATGTACAAAGTTGTCTAGTCCTCCTTGATTCATTTCCTCGTGTCCTAAACTCCTTTCATTTGTTTCCAATTCCAGATCTTATCCCTTTTGGTATGGAGAGGCGATCGGGTCGTAACAACATCGGGCAAGTACCGAATGGACCCGTAGGAGGAGAGAGTGCTGATATCCTGAAGGTCATTCAGACCATGATGGAGAACCAGCAGCAGCAGACTGAGCTCCTCAGGCAGGAGTTGGCAGCCCCAAAGGAGCAAAGGCCTGGGAACGTGTCAGATTTCCGGCGGCTACAACCGGCCATCTTCACGGGAGTCGAGAAACCATTGGATGCTGAACAATGGTTGACGGACACCACTGATTTGCTGAACGCCGCCCGAGTGCCTAAGGAGAACCAAGTGGAGGTTGCCAAGATTCAGCTGAAGGACATAGCCCGGACTTGGTGGTTGGCCGAAGAGGCCAGATTGGAGAAGCCTGTCTCCTGGGATACTTTCTCCAAGAGCTTCTACAGTCGATTCTTCCCTGCTACTGCTCAGAAGGACATGGAGGAGCAGTTCATCAGACTACAGCAAGGGAACAAGTCCGTGGATGAGTATGCCGCGGAGTTTCTCAGACTGAGCCGCTTTGCCCCGTACATGGTGACGGATGAGGAGAAGAGGGCAAGCCGGTTCCAGCAAGGTCTGCAGGTGGACTTACAGGTCCTCTTGATGCCCCAGCGGCTGAAGACCTATTCAGAGGTTCTCACCATTGCTCGAGAGGTGGAGCGTGGGTTAGAGAAGAAGCAGGAGGATCAGATGAAGAACCAGGCCATGAAGAGGCCGTTTGTACCGGTGGGTAGAGGAGGACCGTCCAGAGCGGCGAAGGTCCAGGCTAGGCAGCCATTCAGAGCAGTTCCTTACCAGATGGCTCGACCAGGTCTTATCTGCAACTTTTGCCAGAAACCAGGACACTCTCAGCAGAATTGCCGGAGGGCAAACGGATTGTGTTTGGTGTGTGGAGCACGAGACCATGCCGTAGAGACCTGTCCACACAGGAGAATGGGGTTTGCTAACCAAACCTTGCCGGCACCTCAAGAGCAGAATGGACAGAGGGTACTACCAGGGCCAGTGGGGCAGAGGAACCAGGGACCAGTGATGAGGAGAGCTCTTCCCCTTCCTCCACCGCATGTTGTTCGCCCAGTGCAGAGAGGAGCCAGGACGGCAGCAGGGCGTGGTAAAGGTCAGGCCTACAACCTGACAGCAGTAGAGGCTGAGGCTTCAGAGGAGGTGATTACAGGTAACATCAGAGTTCATTCAATACCTGTTCTCGCTCTCTTCGATTCAGGTGCATCCCACTGTTATATCTCCGATCATTTTGTAGCTTTACATTCTATACCTGTTAAGGCTTTAGACCGCAAATGGGAGATAAGTACAGGGAATGGGTAGTTATATCTTCTAGAGTTTGTGCTGACTGTCCAGTGGAACTTTGTGAGAAGATCTTGGCCATAGATATGCTCGTACTAGACACCAAGGGGTACGACGTAATCTTAGGCATGACCTGGCTCAGTCAGTACTATGCAGTGATTGACTGTAGAGAAAGGAAGATCTATTTCAGAATCCCACTTCAGCCGGAGTTCCAGTTTAGTGGAGAGGTGAAGCCTGCTAAGAAGAAGATTCAGATGACCACTTCGGAGGTTCAGAAGGGAGTGCCAGTGTGGGATGAATTTCCAGAAGTCTTTGCTGAGATTTCAGGACTTCCACCGGAGAGGATAGTGGAGTTCTCCATTGATACAGTTCCAGGGACAGCTCCTATATCTAAGGCTCCGTACAGGATGGCACCGACGGAGTTGGAGATCTTGAAGAAGCAACTGCAGGAATATTCAGACAAGGGACTGATTCGACCAAGCACTTCACCATGGGGCGCTCCAGTGCTATTGGCGAATAAGAAGGATGGTGGTAAGAGACTTTGTATTGATTATAGAGAATTGAACAAAGTCACTATCAAGAACAAGTATCCCTTGCCCAGGATTGATGATTTGTTTGATCAGCTTCATGGAGCCCGTGTATTTTCTAAGTTAGATTTGCAGTCGGGTTACCATCAGCTGAGGGTGAAGAAGGAGGATGTCCGAAGACGGCATTCAGGACCCGATATGGCCACTATGAGTTCCTGGTTATGCCTTTCGGAGTCACAAATGCCCCTGCAGTTTTCATGGACTTGATGAACCGAGTGTTCTCTCCTTACCTGGATCAGTTTGTAGTTGTATTTATAGATGACATTCTGATCTATTCAAAGAATTATAAGGAGCATGCAGAGCACTTGAGAATTGTGTTGCAGACCCTTCAGCAGGAGCAGCTTCATGCCAAAAGGAGCAAGTGTGAATTCTGGTTGGACAGCATAGCTTTCCTTGGACACATAGTTTCAGCAGAAGGAATTTCAGTTGATCCTAGTAAAGTCCAGGCAGTGAAGAATTGGCCAGTTCCGAAGACGGTGACTAAGATAAAGAGCTTTCTTGGACTAGCCGGATATTACAGGCGCTTTGTCCAGGATTTCTCTAGACTTGCAGCTCCGTTGACCAGGCTCACCAGAAAAGGGGAGAGATACATATGGACAGAAGAATGTGATGCAGCATTTGAGCAGTTGAAGCAGAGGCTTATTTCAGCTCCAATCTTGAGGACTCCTTCAGGAAGAGGAGGGATGGTCATTTTCTGTGATGCATCAGGTAAAGGCCTGGGGTGTGTGCTTATGCAACATGATCATGTTATAGCATATGCATCTAGGCAATTGAAGCCTCATGAGAGGAATTACCCAACTCATGACTTGGAGTTGGCAGCTGTGATATTTGCTTTGAAGATCTGGAGACACTACCTTCTGGGAGACAAAGTGTTGATATACACAGATCACAAGAGCCTCAAGTATATTTTCTCACAGAAGGAGTTGAATATGAGGCAGAGGAGGTGGTTGGAGCTTATGGCGGACTATGATATTGACTTGCAGTATCATCCAGGCAAAGTCAATACCGTTCCAGATGCACTGAGCAGGATGCCAGAGAACAGAGTGCTAGTCCACCTCACGCAGCAGAGGGAGTTGATTCAGGAGTTCATCAGATTGGATTTGATGTTAGTGCAAGGAGGTGATAAGGCCGGGCAGTTCATGGCTTTACAGATCCAGTCATCATTGATAGAGGAGATCAAGGAAGCTCAGAAGGAGACCCCAGATTGCAGACATTCAGAGCTCAGGTGGAGGCTGGATTGAGGTCGGATATCTGCATTCACCCAGATGGTGCATTGTATTTTGGAGATAGACTTTGTGTTCCCCAAGGAGAAGTCAGACAGAAGATTTTGGAGGAAGCACACAGTTCAGCTTATTCTATACACCCTGGGGGAAACAAGATGTACCAGGGCCTGAAGAAGCACTTTTGGTGGAATGCTATGAAGAGAGAGATAGCCCTGTTTGTTGCCAAGTGCTTGGTTTGCCAGCAGATAAAGATCGAGCATCAGAGATCAGCTGGACTTCTTCAACCTTTACCGATACCCGAATGGAAGTGGGAGCACATCACCATGGATTTTGTGACGGCATTGCCTCGGAGTCCCAAGGGTAATAATGCTGTGTGGGTAATAGTTGATCGCCTCACCAAGTCAGCTCACTTCATACCATTCAGGGTAGGCCAGTCGACAGAGGTTCTGGCAGACAAGTATATGAAGGAGATAGTTCGTCTGCATGGAGTTCCAGTTAGTATTGTATCAGATAGAGACACCAGATTCAGATCTCATTTCTGGGAGAGTCTCCAAGAGAGTCTGGGAACTCGTCTGAAATTCAGTACTTCTTACCATCCTCAGACAGACGGGCAATCTGAGAGGACTATCCAGATCCTTGAAGATATGTTGAGGGCTTGCATGATTGACTTCGGAGGATCATGGGAAGACCATCTTCACTTGGCTGAGTTTTCATATAACAACAGCTATCAGGCAAGTATTAAGATGGCACCCTTTGAGGCATTGTATGGAAGGAAGTGCAGATCACCGATTTGTTGGGATGAAGTCGGTGAGAGGAGTCTTTTGGGACCAGAGATCCTGATGCAGACGACAGAGAAAGTCAGGGTTATCAGAGATCATCTCAGGGCTGCTCAGAGCAGACAGAAGAGTTGGGCATACACTCTAAGGAGGCCATTGGAATTCCAGACCGGAGATCATGTGTTCTTGAAGATATCACCTACCAAGGGTGTAATCCGGTTCGGTACACGTGGGAAGCTAAGTCCGAGGTATATCGGCCCATTCGAGATCCTGGATCGTGTGGGAGATGTGTCTTATAGATTGGCGTTGCCGCCACCTTTGGACGGGGTGCATAATGTCTTCCACGTGTCTCAGTTGAGGAAGTATGTCAGGGATGACAGCCATATTCTGGATCATTCCGAGCTGGAGCTACTACCGGATTTATCATACCAAGAGCAGCCGATGGCCATTCTGGATAGGAGTGTCAAGACGCTGAAGAACAGAGCTATTCCATTGGTAATGGTGTCTTGGAACAGGCATGCGCCAGGAGAGGCCACTTGGGAGCGTGAGGACGTTATCCGGGAGCGTTATCCTCAACTTTTCACATCTTGATTGGGTAAGACTCTTTCCTTCTACTCTTCTCTACCGTTATCTTTCCTTGTATCCGTATCTATCTGTTGCTTTTCCTGTTATCTTTCACCTTATGAAATTTCGAGGACGAAATTTTTGTAAGGTGGGTGGATTGTAATACCCCTCTCCCGGAATACGTACTTAGATACGTATTCAGTCTTTCGATCGTATTTTTCGATTTACCTTCCGTATTTGACCGATTTTAATTTCAAATATCATTTTCCAATATTTTAGATTTTATGTGATTTTCTGGAATTTTCTGGAATTAAAATGAATTTCTCCGAAACCGTGTCGGCCAGTGCCGCTGACCGATTTCCGAATTTTTATCTTCCAAACAGTTAGGAATTTTTAGAAAGTCCTTTAGACTTTATTGCTTAGAATCATATTTCTTACTTATACACTTTTTCTGAGAATTTTATGAATTTATGAAAATTCTTTCGGAGTCGGTAAATAACTGATTCCGGGATTTTTAATTTTAAAACTATACAGTATTTCTTCAAACGAATTTCACCATGAGTCTTCAAATATTATTCTTGATTTTTGGTAAAATTTTCAGATCATTCCGAGACACTTGAATTTCGGGCATTTTTTCAATTATTGCAAATTCCATTTTCCACCTCATGTGCCACCTCAATTCCCACTCACCCTTCACCTAACCCCACTCACTCTCTCTCCTTCCCATGGCTGGCCAAGTGGCCAAGTGAGGGACACCTCACCCCCCTTCTTTTGCAAGAAAACCCTTCCTTTTCACCTTAATTCCACCCTCTTTGAAATAATCCCAACCTATAAATCCCTTTCATTTGCAAATTTCCCCTTTTCCTTCTCTTTCACTTCATCAAGAGAGAAGCTCTCCATAATCCTCTTCTTCTTCAAGCAAGAACCCTAGCTCCTAGATCACCCCAATCCCTTCACCTCCACCTCAAGATCTCAAGGACTTCAACCAAGGCTTCATCAAGGACTTCAATTTCAACCATCACTCCCCAAGGCAACACCTAGAGCAACTCCTTCAACTCAAGATTTTGGATTGTAGCCACCCTCTTCCTCCATTGGGTCAAACTCCTAATTGAACCTTCCCAAGTGAGTATCTTTACTCACCAAGACCTAGATTTCCCTCTATTTACTTGAGATAGTAATTCTTGTAAAATGGTTCCATAAAAATCCAATTTTTTGGTCATCAAAGCTCAAATCCAACCTCCCCATGTGTGTATATCTACTCACTAAGGCTAGTCCCTGTTGTGGTGTACTTGTGTTGATAGATCAGGTCCCCTAATAACATAAAAATCCTATCTTTAGGCTGTTAGAACCAATCCCTTAAAAATCTGATTTTCTGCCTTAACAGTAGCAGATTCCAGAGGGTCGGTCGACCGGCAGTCGACCGATCACTCTACCGATGTGCACAGCGTGCACAGTTTTGAGCTGGCGGTCGACCGGCAGTCGACCGACCACTCGACCGGCTTAGGGAATTAGTATGGACCAGTCGACCGGTAGTCGACCGGCCAAAACCTGGAGCTCACGGCATCTGCACGGTCGACCGGCAGTCGACCGGGAGCCGACCGCCAGTTATATCCCCAGTCGACCGGCAGTCGACCGGAGGTCGACCGACAGCCTAATTCTGGGCCAGTTTTCTGACTCCTTTCCTTTTTAATTTCTGACCTTTCCCTGATATTTGTATACTGTTTTAGCTTTGTTTATGCTTCATACCTGTACTGCATGACTTGTTACCTGATAGATCTTGCTTTATTATGCTTCATGACTCATGTTACATATTGCTATTCCATAACTTGTTAAATGTGAAGTATCACCACCCCTTCATGCTATCACTGAAACACCAAGCATGATATACCCGACTTATTATATAAAATAGACCAACTTACATTGGGGTCAGGGGGAAATATGCGGATATCGATATGTGTTCGTGTTTACAGTGGTTTTAGGTATATTGTACAATTATGTTCCGGTCTAACCTGTGGTACTCCAGGGGACCGAGGGGAGTGCTTGCTCCCTTTCCTGTTTACTGTCATGACAAGGGCATACATAAGACCCTCCTGTTAGGCCTTGCGGCTGGTTCCGTCTTCAAGCAACGGAACACCCTGGACCGTGGTCCCGGGCATGCACGGGACCCACTGTAAACATAGTTCGTCGATACAACCGCTGTTTCCAATAACAACCTTGCTTTACTAGGATATGGATCTATGTGCTCTGGGACGCTGGGTCACATAGCTAGATATCACAGTAAGACAAGTAATAATAATAAGACGTTAATTGTAGATTTATTGCATATGACCTTATCTTATTGAGTTTACATCACTTGTTATTCGTTGCTATTTATTACTACTCCATTATCTTTAATCATGATCCTTAGTCACTTGGCTATCTTTTATTTGTTGTTATATGTCTTGACCCCTTGGATTTGCATATTCAGATTCCGAGGCTTGGAACGAAGTGGAGCCTTCCACAGAGGACCGGGCTTATCTTTGCGAGCAGGCTGACCAGCTCTAGTCCCATCGTGCCCGACTCTTCCTTTTGGTTCACGGGATCTCCATCCATTACGTGAGCATTTTGTGTTTCTGGTTGTAAATAGTTCCTTTTGGACTTGGGTTGTGATAAAAGACACTTGTAAAGTGATGTTGCTTATCATAACTTGTATAACCTTGTATTTGTATCTTGTAAGTTGGCATATGAATATACCACGCTTTGTGTTGTACTCTGATACTTGTTGTACTTAATGCTTAGCGTATATACGTGGGGGCACCTTCTGACCTACGTATATGCGTTGCAGTGACGTCCCCGTATCCGTGGGATCGGGGCGTTACACCTTTTCTTTCTTTCCTTCATTCTTTCCTTTCCTTCCTTTTTCTTTTCTTTTTCTAACAAATCCCAAAACCTGCGTCCCCCCTCTCTCCCTTTCTCGCGTCTCTCTCTTTTCTGTTCGTGCGTCTATCTTCCCCCCTCTCCATGTACACTGTTTCCCTTCTCTCTCTCTTGCCCTGTCTCTCTCTCTCTCTCTCTCTCTCTCTTTCACTCTATTGCTAGACGCGGCTCATCCCCGCGCTCAAGCAATTCTTTAACGCGGCTTTCGCGTTCTTGTATCGACGCAACGCGGAGTCCAGGCCCGCGTCTGTGTCCCCCTCGTGTCAACACGACGCGGAGCTAATGCCCGCGTCTGTGTTCTTCTCGTGCTAACGCGACGCGGAACCCAAGTCCGCGTCCGCGTTCTTCTCGTGTTATAACTTGAACGCGGGTGTTGAACCCCGCGTTTGTGGCATCTTCGCGACGCGACTCCCGCGTCTGTGATTACCGCGTCTGCTATTCCTGCGACGCGACTCCCGCGTCTGCGACCCCGCGTCCCACTCTCATAAGCCCGCGTCTCCCTGTGCACCAATCTCTCTTCATGCACTCTCTCTTCCATGGACTTCTCTCTAGCTCTCTCATTCTCTCTCTCTCTCTTGATTTCCTCCTCTCTTTATCACTTTCTCTCTAAACGCCTTGACGCGTTGATTTCCTGGATTCCGGAGATCAGGGATTCCACTGTGTTTTCTAAAGATTTAGGCGAGTGTTCTCGCTCTCGCCTCCATTTGGGTTTCCCATCTTCGTCGGGTCGACATGTATTTTATTCCATGTTTTCATGCGTTATGTATTGGGCTGAGTCCCTGTAATTGTGTATGGCCGAGTGCCAATGACTGGACCCTTCAGCCTCCGGTTTCTCACTATCTCGAAAGAGGTGTGATTGGGACCGTCAGGTCTCTCAGCTCCGCCAGGTTATCATGATCAGCGTTCAGCGCTTTACTACTAGATTCGTCTAGGCGAGATGCTGCCGGAATTCCTACTCGCACCTTAAGACGAGTTGTCCCGGTAACCTTACCAGACGCTCCAGTGTTAAATACTGTTTGCTGTCTGTACACTCCAGCTTGCTCAGCTCCGCTTGATTGTGCTCAGCTACTATTCTATCACATGCCATGTATTTACCTGATATGTTAACACTTGACATGCCATGCCATTACTTCATACATGTCTTTTACATGCTACTATTTAACACCTGTTTGTATCACCTGACAACTGATGTGTTATCTCCTGACACCAGACATGCTACTACTTGGCAAGACCCCTTATTATGATATGACTTGCCACCGGACTAATATCAATCTCTTGACATGACTTGTCACCTGCCAAATATCAACCTCCTGTCATGCTATCCCTTGACACCCGGCATGATATACTTGACCTGTGATTATCTCATTTACGGGAATACTATACTTGTTATCCTGCATTACATGCAGTGACTTGAATCTTGTACTTGTTATCCTGTATTATATATACAGTGACCTGACTCTAAAGTACTCATATACTCCTGAACTCCTGATCCTTTCTTGTATCTGCTATTCCCGTAAATTTGATAACGACATAATAAATTATAAAAAGGAACAACTTGCATCGGGTCGGGGGAAACTTGCGGCTATCAATATGTGTTCGTGTTTATAGTGGTACTAGGCATGTTGTGCAACTAAAACTTCCGGTCTGACCTGTGGGCCTCCAGGCGACCGAGGGGAGTGCTGGCTCCCTCCTTCTTGGTACCATCTTGATAAGGGCATGATATAAGACCCTCCTGAGGCCTTGCGGCCGGTTCCATACACCAGCGATGGAACGTCCTGGGTCGTGGTCCCGGGCATGTACGGGACCCACTGTAAACATAGTTCGTTGATACCCCCGCTGGTTTCCAATAACAACCTTGCTTAACTCGGATGTGGATATATGTGTGCTGGGATGCTAGTTTACATATCTAGACATCAGGGTAAGACGAGTAATAATAATAATAAAAGACGCCGACCATGGATCAGTTGTATGCTTTGCCGAGTTTGCTTTCATCGGGTTTTACATCGGATTTTCGGTTTTATGGTTATTATTATATTTGCTGCTCATACCCTGCTTTACCACTTGTATCCTATTCCACCAGTCTCCTGATCTTGTCTTATCATACCACGAGTACTTCCTGCTTGATATCACTTATCATGTCTACTTTCTCCTGCATGCTTCTGCTCATGACACGGTTTTCAATGTATGATTATGATTCGGTTTTATCGATACACATATGCTTATCTCAGCACGCCATCTGGCTTTTGTATCACCACTCGCCTGGGGAGTTTCATCTGACTCCCTTGGATCCTCATGTCCAGGTCCTGGAGCTTGGAGCATGTCGGAGCTTGGAGCTTGTAGAATCCCAGTTGCTGACCTGTAATGCGCAGCGGTAGCGTGGATCTCCAGCAGATCATCCAGAGCTCTATCCTTCCAGGCCGCCCTGTGTGCCTCTCGAGTTTTCCTTTTGTAAACTCGTGAGTGCTTGTGTACTGTTCATACTTGTACATTTCTTGTAATCTCGCAATTGCGCATATCAGTGATGTAATATTTACGTAATATTGGATCACCTCTGGTGATAACTTTGTAATTGTACTCATATGTTGGAATGTATAATGCACCACTTGCTTCCGTACTCTGATTCTTGCCTGTACTGATGCTTAGCGTATATACGTGAGGGTATTTCTGACCTGCGTACATACGTTGCAGTAACGTCTCCGTACCCGCCGGGATCGGGGCGTTACAGGGTATACTCCCATGGTTAAATGTTGGAATTTGTGGAGCTACTATACATTATACATACATTTGCAAGTATAACCTTAGATACACATATGTGTAAAGGTATCATCTTACTAGGTCCATGACTAAACAAGCCAATAACTATGATTAAATAAAAAAAAAATTCGGGTGTTACACGAGCTCACGAGTTGAAATTCGTGTGAAATGTGTCAGTATGACACCCACTATTTTTTTTTTTTTGTTTTTTGATTTTTTGTGATGGAGACAAACAGGCCCTTCATCAAGGGGAGCCTCCAGGCCCCAGCTCCCACCACATTATTTTGTATATACATTTTCGTCCTCAATTTTAGGCGTTTGAGTTGTAAAACATTGCGAATTGACATGTGGACGCAAGCACAATTAAATAGATCTAGGAATTTGGAATATTTTGATATATCTTAATCCTTATCCAAATCTCCCTAATTTGAAAAGATTTAAAACAAATAAAAATATTATGTCGATAGTCGTCTATATTTTGAACCCGTGACATTTTGCGCGTCATGTATTGAATTTTTTTTTCCTTCCAATAGTCAAAAGATGCATGAAGTCTAACGTCACACGCGCACGAGGACTCGAATCGAATCGATGATCTGTAAGTGAGTGAAACTCTTATCCCAAGATGTGACAGTAATATCACTTGCTGGAGACTTGTGCATCATCATACTTTTATGAAAGTACTTCTCTATATGCATCTCTGGGGCTAAGGCCCCAATTCACCCAAAAATAAAAATTAAAAAAAAAAAACATATATCAGTGATTTTAACAACTCTGACTCTATCTCACATGCCGTTTATTATAGTACGATATGAGCATGAGCAGTGAAATTTGTGGTCAGCGGTGTAATAATAACTGTGACTTCATTATGTTACATCAATAACTATCTTCTTCTTTGATAGAATGATTTTAACGTAGGCTTTTTATTGCCCCTGCAGGAGAGTCCAAGGTGGTCAAAGACTATTTCTGCGTGAAGTCCAGAGAGACAAGTTTCTAGAACAAGTCTTCAGCATTGTATATCTGTGTGTATCAGATGGGTTGCAAATGGGCATGCGGGTTTTAAAGGAGCATGGATAGCAACCGCAAATGGATTAAAAAAAAAATACAGTGTTGATTTGATGGGAATGTACAATTTGGTCGATGAAGTTGTTTTCTGGAACAAATCCAGTGACAATTTGTGATTATTCATATCTTTTTCTAGGATCTATATCCTGCTCAATAGACTATCAAATAAGATTCTATGGACCTAAACCCGAAAGTTGAATCAGGGTTTGAATTGGGTTATTGGGTCTCACTATAGAGAGCAAGAATGAAAATTGTAACATTCTCTCTTTGAATTGAGTTCTAAAAAGAAACAATCTTTCTCATACAAAATTCACTAAGAGCTGTTTGGTTAGGGCAGAAGTGAGAGAGTAAGTGACAGGGTAAGACAATAATAATAAATTTTTTTTTAAAATTTGAATATTAGTTAGTCAGTTTTTTATGATTGGATATTGTTGAAAAGTGTGATTTAAAAAATATTAAATTTTTCTAATATTTGAATGATAATGTGAAGCTTAAAGTGAAAAAGTTAACTATAAAGTTGATCGTAAAATAATATTAAAATAAAAATTAATTAAGAAAAATAAAAATGAAAGTGTATTTAGAATGTAAGTAAAATTTATATGATCACAAAATTAACTATTTTGTGTTATAACTTATTACAAATGAGATTACATGACCACAAAATTAATTATAGCACCCTGAAAGTGAGAGGTTTTCTCTTTTTTTTTTTTTCAGTGTTTAGATAGATAAAAAGTGAAAAATGACATTTTCCTATTTCTTTACTTCCGCTCATTTTCTTGAATCCAAACAACCCCTGAAACACCGCCACGTCGCTTTCACCATGTTCTTATAAAAAATTAGGTCAAGGCTTTAAAAGTTCGTGTTCAATAATATGACGAGAAATTGCCAAAACGCCAAAACACCAGAAGAGTTGTCTAATTATGTGGGTCCCATTATGAGCCAACAGGCCCATCACAGATTACAGGTCTGTTTTGCAGGACACATCATCAAATTAACAGACAACAGGTGGACTGTCATCACACAAGGCTGCACAAATTTGACTCCAATGGAAGAGAAATTGGCCAAACAATTAAGACTAACACAAGTCCCTCGCGGTTTGACGTTGACTAGCCTATGAGTCGTTAAGTGTTTCGCCCCTCATCAATCTTCATTTTGAAGTTTTACGTGCGTGACATATTTAGTTAAATATAAATTTGAACACTATGACTCTTAATTATACAGTCAAAATGTGATGATTAACTAAAAAAAATGCACACACGTATTTTAAGAAATAAAATCAAAACAGAAATGTGCTAGGACTTTTTTTTAATTTTTTTATTAGCGAGAGTGAAGGCTAACAAAAGAGCGCACAAGTACTTTAAGATGGCTAACGAGTAATAAATCAATTCTTTCTTTTACAAAAAAAAAAACAAAAAATCTCTTAAATTTATTGTTCATTTAACCAAAAATGACATCAGAACATCAGAACTCTCGATATGAAGGTAAATTTCTTGCTCACTCAACCAAAAATGACAATAAAGTTAATCTATTTAGCATTTAAATGCGCCCTTAGCTCACCATACCAAAAGAGTGGAAGTTATCCATCTTATTCATCTATTAATTAAAAGGAAAAAAAAACTTTTTAGGTGTAGTCGCCCAAATCCTTATATTCTCAAGATCATCCCCACGTCTAGCCGACGTGGGACTATTTGTTCGACCTAAATCCCAACAATCCCCCTCGAAGAAAGAGTCTCCCTGCAAGCTCAACTATCTTCACACACACTGGAAGATCAAATGCTCTATCGAGATCCAACAACTCTTCACTGTGTGAGGCTACGACGCGACTTATGTGAAGTACTGCAGTCGGTCACTCTTCTACACCGTGCGATAGCCAGCACGCCCATTGCAAAGAAGCACCATGCCTATTACAAAGGAGCACCACTGCCAAATTTCTCGAGAGCCCAACATTAGCTTCCTAGAGGCCTGGGGCCTATTGCGCCTTTTTGCACCAGTAGGGTGGGCAGACCCTTTGCGCCATTGGGGGATCTACATTGTCGAACATCACCCACACACGACTAAGTTCGGGGCATGGCTCTGATACCACTTGAAGGACTTGGGGCACCATCCCAAAAGACTAGCCTTTTAGGTGGACTTGTCCAAATCCTTATATTTCTAAGACCATCCCCACGTCTAACCGATGTGAGACTATTTGTTCGACCAAAATCCTAACATGACTTTCCCTTGAGATGGCACATTAGAATATGTGTTGACTGGATGACAATAAAGTTGGAGAGGCTAAGACAAATTAGGCTTACATTGGGAGTTGGATAAATATTTTGGAGTCCGTCGCAGTTGGCTTCATGGTCAGGATCAGGGTTTGCTCTCTCGAGATCTTCCGATCAAATTCTTATGAGGTAACATTATCCAATTGGAATCCCTTAATCAAAAAAATATAAATATTTTAGAGTTATATAAATGTCTCATTTAGTAGGATTGGGATCATCTCAACTATGGGCTATATTACAGACTGAGAGAGCTCTTGCGTTCAGGATGCTATTTTGGCTGGCCTTTCTTATTTTAGAGAGGATAGTGTCTTGTTTTATTTTTCACTATTGTGTACAACAAAGATATAGTAGAATTTTTATAAATTAATTTTCTCTAAATCAATAACCTATCTAAATTATTAAAAAATCTTGGTCCCAACTCGGGACAGTTAAAAAATTAATAAACTCTCTATCGTAATAATTAATAATTTTTTTAGACCTAATATAAAATTTTAGTGCCGACTATCGCATAAATTAATAATTCCATAAAAGTACAAAATATATTATATACAATATTTAAGAACTAGAAAAGCATTTTAAGATACTAGTTTGCACAATCATTCTTCTCTTAAATTGTTCTTAAAAAGTTATTGTGATCATCTTTTTTGTGGTGGTCAAAAAATTTCAACTAAATTTAGTATTTACTTGCGATAAGATATATTTGCAAGAAGATTTTTAAGAAGCCTACCAATTAAAGTGAGATTTTCAAAAAGATTAAATGCTTTAGGATCGAGGAGAAGTTTGAAAGACTTAAAACAAACAAATATAATTTTTTAAATAAAATAATAATTTATACGATAAAACTCTTTAAATTAATAAACTCTCCAAATTAATATTAAAAGTGTGTCTGAAAATATTAACAGTACACTGTATGGGAAGACGTGTTGGTCATTTTAATTTTTTTTCCTTGCTTCCTTCTCCTTCTTTGTCTCATTATTATCTATTGGTTCTTTTAGCAAATCAAAAAGTACGATTCTTTTTTATACACATTGGACGATTGTGATTCTTTTCAGTGTCAAATAATTGTGATTCTTTTCAGTGTAAACTAAAAGTAAGTATAGTATATAAAAGTTACGGTGAATTGTGAGTTCATAATCGTGTAAAACTCAGTAACCGACTAAAATCATTGCATTGAACGGCACCCCAATTTAATTTTATTTTTAACTAAAAAAAGAAAATGTTTAAAGAAATCCAATTTGATCCCTTTTTTAATGTTATCTCAAAATGCGTAAAAAGGGGAAGCGACAGGGGCTTAACTGAAAAAGGAATGCTGCCCGAACACGGCCTATAACCGCCTATAATGTGACACCTAATAATTCACCAAGACGTCGGGTGGGACCCACACATGTCAGTAAAAGTTTGGCGGCAAAAATAAAAGGTGGGCCCGCAGGAATCTATTTGTGAGAGGATAGATGAGCCGAGACGGCACATTGTGCATATGATGACGATATAAGATGAGATGGTGCCCATGTCATGATTCCGCATTCTCAAAGCTTGGTTGTCACTCCTTCCCACGTCACAACATAGGTGTACTGTGGACAATTTTGAGAAGAGTTATTCATACACTAATTTCTAATTTACGAAGATTAATGGATGAATCGTAGAGATCAGATCAGAGAACGCACAGAAATTTGCATGAAAATTCAGAAAAAAAATTCACGGAAGGAGAGAGAGAATTTCATAATAATTAAGAAAATTTATAATAGTGACCACTTGATCTTTAGTGCTAGAGTTTTCGAGATTAATTGATCGTCATCCCTTTCGTAAGAAGAAGCTCTCTATTTTATACGGGCTGTCTTTAGATCAGGTTATATGATTCTCATCTAATTGAACATCTTATCCTAACTTAATTGTTTATCATTGGGGTGATTTGGAGCCGAACATTCTGATTTGAATTGGTTAAATTCACGTTCTTTTTTATCTAGAGATCATCCTCCAGCCGTTAATATGATCAATCCACCTCAGAGTTGTAACTGTTGGGTTCAAATATGAATTTCGTTTAGAGATAAGGATACTTGCAATCGACTCTATCTCTAATATTTCAACTGTTTGAAGTGCATAGAGTTTGAATGAGATTGAAACTTTCTTTCAAAGATTCTTGAAAGCGCTAGGTGTCACGCATCTATCGAGCTCGAAAAATGGCCAATGCAACATCAAAACAGCCTTTAAGATATTAATCGTCTTCAAAATTCATACTTCTCTCTAGTTCACCAAATCATTTCATACGCTACTATAGGTACATTTTTTTTTTTTTTTTTGGATTTTTACTAAGATTTTATACAATGCAAAAAGTATCTATAAAAGGCGAAATATTTAAATCATTCACATGATTAGATTGATGAACATTTGGAGCACACATTATGCATGTGATGAGCAAAAAGACAACCCCACTTTCTTCTTGTTTCTGCGTCGCTTGTCTCAACAAATTAAAGCTAAGCTTTAGATGGAACTTCCATCATACTCTAGGGCAAGGGGTGTGTATCGGGTCGGGTTTTATCTGAACCCAATCTATACTAAAACGCGAAATAACATAGTTTTTCGAGTCTTTGAACTCGTCTGAAACATGGCGGGCAGATTTTAATTTTTACGAAATCCGCTTGACCCGAATCCACCTAAAGCTGAAACTACTGCACTCCAACTCATTAGAAACCTGCAAAAAGTATATAAAACTAGTTATTTTAATATTGTAACGTTTGTTCTTATTTAGTTATTTGAATTAAGTTTAATGTCTTGCGGAGGCTTTTGAAATGATTCTCAATTTTATATTATTATTATTATTATTATTATTATTATTATTATTATTATTATTAAATTTAGGAACAATCGATAACCTTTCACTTTTGAATTTTTTTTTTAACCCATTAATTTGAAGCATAACACAAGTAATCCGCCTGACCAGTTTGAAACCCTACTCTTTGGCCTTTGGCGAGGATGGGGTGAAGAGCAAGGAAAAAAAATGAAGCAATGGAACTATTTCTGGTTGGTTATCGGGTTATGGGTCAGTAAAATTCAACTATCCAAATTCAATCCAATAAGAAGACCACAGACCCCCTTACTTTTGGAGAATTAGGGTACTTTTCTACAAATACAGAACTACGAGTGTGCTCCAGACTAGGCCTGTCAATGGGTCGGGTCCAGACCCGAACCTGACCCGGACCCGACCCGATTAAGCGGGTATGGAAAGGGTTGCTCTGGACCCATACCCGTTTACCCGTATACCCGTATACCCGAGTATTAAATGGGATGGGTCTGATTTTACTTGAACCAGACCCCCTTACCCATTTACCCATTTCAAAACATAAATATAAATAATACTAATAGAATTAAAACCCTCTCAAGACTCTATCAGTAAATGATCCCTTTTGTGCTTTAAATGTTGAAGACTGTTGGTTGATTAGTGGGTGATTCTATTGTTGTGTTTTCCCAAATAAATTTGGGGCCTTACTTTAAATTTTTTTCTTTATTAGAGTCTTTCATCGAAAATTTTCCCTCCACCTCTTGCAATTGGTTGCATTTCATCTTTTATTGATATTAAAACATGCTTTCTTTCTCTTTATAAAAAATTTTCCCCTCTCTTCATGTGTTTTTGTTACTGTATTTGTTTCTGTTTTTTTTTTTGTTATGAGTCTGGGTAAACGGGTCTGGACCCGCGGGTACAGCGGGTTCGGGTATGGAAACCCACCTTCTGGACCCGCGGGTAAACGGGACGGGTATGGTACCCTCTTGGGTAAACGGGTCCGGGTATGGTACCACCTGTACCACCCCGAACCCGACCCATTGACAGGCCTACTCCAGACAAATAAAAACAACAAATACTTTGCGATATTTAGAAGTACAAGGGTTCTATCTGCAAATTTACCTTCTCAAAGTCCCAACTCTGTTCTTTGGCTTGCAGCTTCCTCCAACTCCCCCCTCTTTTCCTTGATTCTCTCTCTCTGAATACAAATCACAACTCAAAAGGAATCGAACCCTAAACCCTAACCTTAACCCTTACCCAACGATGGAAGAATCCGATCGCCAACAGACACCCCTATCGGCCGCCGCCGCCGCCGCCGCCGCCGTCGCTCAGACCATCCAGCCCTCCTCCCCCCGATTCTTCTTCTCCTCAGCCGCCGCCGCCAACCCCTCCGCGGCCTCCCACCGCCGCATCGCCATCGCCGTCGACCTCTCCGATGAGTCCGCCTACGCCGTCAAGTGGGCCGTCCAGAACTACCTCCGCCCCGGCGACGCCGTCATCCTTCTCCACGTCCTCCCCACCTCCGACCTCTACGGCGCCGACTGGGGATCCGTCGACCTCTCCCCTCCGTCGGAGACCCAGACCGAAGAGTCCCAGCAGCAGCTCGAGGACGATATCGACGCCTTCACCACCACCAAGGCCCAAGGTCTCGCTCAGCCCTTGGTCGACTCGCAGATCCCCTTCAAGATCCACATCGTCAGCGATCATGATATGAAGGAGAGGCTGTGCCTCGAGGTGGAGAGGCTGGGGTTGAGCGCGGTTATTATGGGGAGTCGAGGGTTTGGGGCTTCGAGAAGGGGAAGCAAGGGAAGGCTTGGGAGCGTCAGCGACTACTGCGTGCATCATTGCGTGTGCCCAGTGGTGGTGGTGAGATATCCAGATGAGGGGACTGGAGCCGCCGGAGGGGCGACGGGATCCGTGGCCGACGAGAAAGAGAAGGAGACGGAGCTGCACCCCGTGCCGGAGGAGGAGCAGGAGTATCATGATGCTGATGAGGAGCAGAAAGGTATGAGGGTCTATTTACTTATTTCAAATTTGCAATATTTGCAAAAAAGAAAAGTGACCTTTGATGGTAAATTCTGCAAGAAAGGGGAAAATAAATTATCTTGTTTATTTTCTTGGCCAATTCTGACCTTTTAATTCTAGATACATGCGCCTAACAGAGGAAAAAAGTGATCTTTGTATATAGAGGCATGTTAAGGGAAAAAAAATTGATATCTGTTCATTTTGTTGAGTATAAAATGGATGAGCATAAATTTGATCCTTTGTTGATTATTTTGATGATTTGATCAGTTGGAAGATGTTATCTTTGACCGTGATTCTATGCTTTGCAGATAAAATTAGGGGTGTTGAACGTTAGCTCTATACATTGCATTGTTGTTTAGGAGGATGACTGGCTGATTGTGGTAATAATTATATGAAGTGAACAAAGTGGGGAAAACAAATTTTTCCCCTCTTTCTACTTAGTATAATGCTTCTGCTGTCCATGTGCAGCGGAGGCCAATAATTGTGTCAGCTAGGAGAAGTGATGGGGAACAACGATGACTAGAGGTAAGCCTAAACGAACTTGGACGAGGATAATTAAAGAATGTCATAGTTGTTAATTAAACCAAGAATATGGTCCTTAACAGAGATGAATACAAGGAAAGAATTCATTTAGGTGATGCGAAAAGTTTGGGGTAAGGACTTTGTTTCTAATGTATCATGATGCTAATAAGGAGCAAACGGTTCGGGCTCTTGATTTTTATTTGTCATGGTTTATTCCTTGTAGAAAGATGAGATCTTTGATGTTGGTCTTATGAGGCATGTGGAGGTTCTTTCTGTCTGTTACACATGACGAGTTTTGTCAAAATTTTGTAATCTTATCAACGAATGTTGATTAGAGATGTGATAATTGGTGCGATTTAATGTGTCACACGCAGGAAGTTGATTTTTTGATTCCTTTGGTATTATGATGCTTCAGTTTTAACTAAGTAGCTGAATTTGATGGTTTATTTTCAAGAAGTCATATTTGATGGACATCACATAAAAGATTTTGGCATGCTTATCCTCTTTGTTGAATGAACCTGTGCTTATCTTTGTGTGCATATATTTTCTCTAAAACTGATGATACCATCTCATGAAAAAGAGTAATCCTAGAAGCATAGTCTTCATCGCAACACCTATCACATGCAAAGAATTGACTAAAACTTTTCTGTGGTTCTTGGTTTTGCAGGTGATTGATGAATATCCAGGTTATGGCGTGGTCCTTTTCTGTCAAGGTAACCGAGTTGCATGCTTTTCTTTAGAGTAAGCATTCATGCCTTGATGGATTCTCTTAGCAATGCTTACCAAAGGGGCTTTGCTTGCTCCTGCCTGGTTGTTACTCCAGCTGGGGGTTGGGGTTTTGAATTCCACTAATACTGAGCCCGGAAGTAATATAAAAAAGAGTAAAATAGTACCACCCCTTGTTTCGAGCTCTGATTGCATGCAGTCTAGAAAGTTATCTGGCCAACTTGAAGCATTAACTAAAGATTTAACTCTTGCTTCTGTCAAACTTGAAGTGTATATTGGCGGTTTCATGCTTGTTAAACAGCACCCAAATATATTGTAGTGGTTTTGCGTGTTTGTTTTCTTCGCTATATGCTAACTACTATTGTGATCTCTTTTCTCTCCGCAGATAGTGATATAGGGCACTTGGAAGGTCTGGAAACTGGCTCTGGCATGCATGGAGGGAATTCCGTTATGTATTAATAAGTGGTGGCAGTCTTGCTGCTTCGCTTGTTTTTGAGTTGGTGTCATCGCCCTCCCATAAACTTGGATGAATGTTAAGTCTTATTGTAGCTTTTGTATTCCTTGGATTTTCGAGGTTATCATCTGAAGGTTGTATTGCTTTCATCATGAGATATTTATGTTGTCGAGACTGTGCTCATCTATTTCCCTTTGTTGTTTATAGAGTTAACAATTAGATGTTCCCTCAACCATGCTTGGGTTCTTTTGTTGCCCTGAGTTCGTAAGTTGCTTTGCTCCTTCCTTGCAGGTTGCTGGTGCCTTTGTTAGTTTCCTTAATGGTAAGGATGCTGGGACATGTACTTTTTGTGGCACCATTTTTTATGGCTATTGTTCCTGTGGTAGAATGCGTTCATCATGCTAATGTTATTTTGCACGCGAATATGTGAAGATATTCTAGTTTCTCGAGTATGAGAAGGGTACATTGGGCAAGCGGTATTAGCTAAGTTTTAATGATTTGTATTATTTACAAGGTGTAAAACAAAAGTTCTAATGATGTGTATTGCTCGATAGAAATGAGTGGAGAAAGCTGATCCATGTGCCCGATCCGGCGTAATTCTCTTTTGGTTCATGTAGCCTACCTCAAATACTTGGGACAAATGGCTTAGTTGTTGTTGTTGTAAAACAAAAGTGAGATGTGATGTACATACATGTAGAAAGAAGGGGTATTTACAGGATGTTTTTGTTCCAAGACTATCACACTTGTGGAGTCCTGCATGTCAAGGGGAAGTACGTACATTCTTGCAGTATTTCTTGGTGGAAGCTTTTGCGTTGTATGTACAGCTGTGCTGAGGCCTGAAACTCGATCCCACTGCTCATGTGTAGGTACTGCTCTGAGTTTTCCGGCAGCATTAAAGAGTTTATTTTTCCAGTGGAGGACGTGTATGTATCAGTTGCTCTGCGCTTCGCCTGTTTGTGCAATTTCCTGGACTCTTGACTCTACTCATCACTGGCCATGCTTTAAACTTCTCAGAGTCAAAAACCTGCAAGCTGTAACAAGAAGCACAGGAAAGGGGAAAAAAAAAAAAAAAAACAGCTTCTCAAAGCCGTGTAAAATAGACAAACTTGTGCTTCCAGAAATCTTGATGGACATTGAGAGCAGGTTGAGCTTTTTTTTTTTGATTGATACCTTCCAATCCAATCAAAATCTGCACCGCAGTAACAAGCACAAGAAGCATCTTCTTTGTTCTGAGACCATCTTGAGCTCGGAGCAGGCTTTTCACAACAGCAGCAGACACCGACGATGAAGGTTGATAATTTGTTCCTGAAGAACGACATCATACCATCCTTCACCGGTGGGGGTGGAACGGAAGTGGCTCTCGCGGGTGGGACAGCACGGCGGCCATCGATCCTCCCAGTCCTTGCATCACCATCGCCTCCCATCGATCTAATTCGCCATTTGCTCGCAGCAAACCCTCTGTTTTCTGGATCATGTCCAAGAATCAATTTAACTTGCAACAAAATCTTGTTTCTGCCCAACTCTAGACTGTTTCCTACTTTCTTTTCTATTCTTTTACCACTTAATTATTAGTTAATAAATATATCAGTCATCACTTACTCTCAGACACCAAACTCTTTTAACACACAACATTGTATTGCACACACATTTGCATGAAAATTGCAGAGACCATGAATCATTAGTGCTGGAAACGAACTCAATTATATATTAACATGTTTGTTCTCCTGTAATCTAATGACAAGTTTCAAATATCAAAAATCTCGGAGCAAGTTTGTCTAAATGATCCATGTTCAATTTCTGCAACTAAAACAGAATGCAAGCAAAAGGAAAGATAGCAAGGGACTATCATGCCGAAGCAAACTACATATTGTCAAATTACTTGGAGCCTCAACCCTATACGAACAACTTAAATAGCACACAACCAACCACAAATGAATAACCAAAGAGTTTCACTCGAGACTATTCATTATTGATAACCTGATGAAAGAGAGATTTCAAAGTGTACCCTCACTCCGGCTTCGCCTGATAGGATTATTGGGATGCAAACTTACCGGCTTCTTCTCACTCTCTGGAGGATAACTAATGGGTTTAGATCCCATGGGAGGTAGGCGCAGATGACGACTCTCCACATTCCGGATGTTTGCCTGCTTCAGTAAGGAGACAACAGCAGCATGACTCGGACGAGGCTGGTTTAGTGCTGACTTGTGAAGGCCTGGCCCATGAGATCCTCTTCTCGCCTTTTCATGGTCTGTTCTTGTAACAGTTCTAGATGGACGATCTGAGATTTCTTTAGTGCCACTAGATTTGATGGCCTGCTTGTTGTAGTAAACGAGATTTGGGAGGAGACTGAGTAGATATTTCTTGAGATGCTCATCTCCAACATTTCGCTGAGCAGGGTTGCCTTCAAGGTTGACTGCTCGCAAAGAATCATAATTAGCTGCTAGCTGACCAAGGCCTTTAGCTGTAGAGATTTTGTTGGCTCGCAGGTCTAAGGTGTTCAATTTGAGGAGACGATGAAGGCCTTCTACCTCGCTGATCTTGTTCCCAGCCAAATACAGCTCTTTGAGTGATGAACAAGAGGCCAAACCTTCAAAAGTTATCAGACATTTACATCTAATTAGTATGCAAGAGAGAAATAGATGCCCATTACTTCTTTCTCTATTCCATTTCAGGCATTAAAATGTAGCTATAAACAGTAGAGCGTGAAAATGAGATGCGACTCGACAAGCGAATGAAGGTTTGTGCTTCAAATATGAAAACAAATATTAATAATAACCGGCAGAAGTTTGGCTAAAGCTACCCCCCCACGTAAAAGGTGAAAAGCCATCAAACCTGTTTCATTTCCAAGCCGATAACGAAAAATTGTAGAAAGCCATGGCAGCTCCATGAAGTGCACAACCACAAAAACATTAGTCCATAAATCTATCTCTAAGAACATATTTTCGTGAGTTAAATCCACCATTAGTCCAGGCATCTATTTAGGCTTGCACGTCTCAGAGTAATCATTAAACTGGCATCAGAACTGGAGGCGGTTACTTTTATACAGTTTCACAATTGCATCCCGACTAAGAATCTGTTCCACAATTGTGAAAAAGAACTTGTGTACCTTCCCAGTTTTTCTCATATACATCATTTTAGGATTCTATTGTTTTAACTCTTTCTGGAAGTTAGGGGACTTGAACCATGCCCCATGTGTAACCACACATGCATAATAACAAAAAGCCAAGGAAAATGTTGTAAGCAAATCTAGCATCTAAAAACCATGCAAGAAAAAGTAAAATAAAAAAACAATTCATGGAAACACAAATATGGCGTCAACAAATTTTACTAGCATATTGATCACTTTAACTTGATACTACTCAAGAAACTGGTTGCTAGTAAACCTAGACATTTCATTATTTACATGGGAAGAAAATGTATCCATGCTTCCCATGCAAGTGAATGCAAGCGAAAAGAAGGGAATTATCTGGTTTTTCATAAGAATGGAAGTTGGAAACTAATAAGGAAAACTGTCGTGAAATATATCTAGGTATCCATGCTTAAGGCATCACATAATACTTGTTGATAATTTCCATTAAATGACAAATACAGATTAAACAGTCTTCTTTACACACTTCAACAACAAATCTCAATAATGTCTTCAGACATAGCATTTAGAAAAACAGCCTAAGTATCCAATAGACATTATATAATAAAAAAATATTCCAATAAATTCTGTTGCAAATTGTACCCTGATATTAGGTAAATAATGTCTCATCAACACACTTATATTAGATAAATAATGTAATCTAATATCCCGTACAATACACTTATATAGATTAATAACATAGTTTAATGGGCCCACCAGTAACACATGCTCGCAACTATTACGCATTTTTAGTAAATTTACAGGCTGGAGGAATCAAGGATCCGTGGTGGAAGGATGACATATTATGAACAGTGATTTCAGTTCATCGTCTCACATTAAAAATTGTGTAAGATGAAGAATATAAAAAGCCTTTACCCCAGATGTCTTGAATTGTATCTTTCCCCACTCTTTTCTTCTCTGTTAGTGTCCTACACCTAAAATTAGGATTCCAACTTTTGACTATAACACAGTTGTTCATTTGGTCTGCCTTATATTTTTCAGAAAAATCAATTGTCACTATAGGGTATGGTTCACCACATGCCAGGTCGCCACTGAGATTCAAGATTGAGATGAGATTCAAGATTGAGATGTCATGAATGCTACCAGTATGGCAGAAGCAAGCTGATGAAGGAGGAGAATGCCCTACAGTATCTTTGGTGTTTATTAATTTCACATCTAGTACCATCATATTTTTCTAGTCTATCTCTGCTGATATTTTTATATTTGCTTATGTTAAGAATAATTTTAGATCCCATGTACTATATGCCAATTTAAAAGCCTAAATGCTACTTCATTAGGTATCGAGAAATAGGCTTGATTTCATCTGAGTTCGACCCGAATCAAACCCATTTGAAGTTTTATCCCGTTTAGACCCTACCCTACTTATTATTTGATATTGAATGGAGGAGGGCAAGGGTTTTATTTGGATCCATTCCAAAAAAGACCTATCTAAAGCTTGATTAACCTAACCTCACAGTTTGCTACTTGAGCAGGAAGCTCCCGATCAAGGATCAACCAGAATCTGACCCGAGCTTCAGACCGGCAGACTTGACGTTGGGTTCGGATATTCCTCAACCCTAGATCAGTCGGGACATAACGTGGCTTGGGTCGTTAATCCTAGTTCTCATGAGAATCGCAGGGTGTGGTTCTGATGGCCTATGGCGCAATCATACTTCCAAAACTGCCCCGTACTTGTTTCGTGAGTGATATATGTCAAACATGCAGATATGCACTAGATTCATACCGGATATGCCCCATAAGTATCAAGCAAGTATCCAGTTTAAAACCGCTATTGGATATAAACATCATTCTTATAAGATACGTTTTGGGTATATTATCAAAAATTTCAGTTGTTGTTTTGCCTAGCCAGCTTAAATATGATGTTATAACTTACATGATCAGGGATAAACCTGTAACCCACATACCTGATCTTAAACTGGATCAAATGAGCATATCAATTCACTTCACTTCTCCCATCTGCTTTCATTTTTTTATCATTTTTTCTTCCCTCTAGAGGAAGGCCTGAGCAAACTTGGATGGAGGCGATTAAGAAAGATAATGTTAAACGCTTCATGTTGCTGAGGATATAGTCGTATGGTCCTTATAACAAAGCTAAATGGAAGAAAAAGATTCATGTAGCCATCCCCTAAAATCTGAGATAAATGTTTTGTTGTTGTTACTCGTCTCTCCTCTCCTCTCCACCCCAAGGTTCTGATCATGCAAGGCATACACAAAGGTTACAATAAACACCTGAAGGCAATGGGACGCTCCAAAGATGAAGATGGAAATAGAGGGGGGGGGGGGGGGGGGGGGGGGGCGCATAAAAGCCAACAAGAAATTTCTTCTAGAAGGCACGTTTGATTTCAAGATTGATGAATCATGAGTAATTGAATGATTATAACGATTTAAGATTAGCTTTATTTGATTTATGGTTTGGGCTGATTTGAGAATTAGAGTCTGAAACTGTAAATTCCTTCCTCAGATGCAATGCATTAGGTTATATTTCAACTTTTGTCATGAACTGAAGATGGATAATGACTGGATTACTAATTTTAATAATATACAATAAAAATATTATTTAAATGCCATATCCAGTGAAAATCCTAGGGTTTTGAGAATTACGGTTCATGTATCCATATCATACATCACACTGGAACCCATATTTGCGCAACCTAGGTGACAACTACAAGGTGAATGTGGCAGTTCAGGAAGGGTGGGTTCTGTTTACTTCTTGTAAGTTGTAACATGCCAGTCTTAGTAGGCATGTGAGAACCTCAACCCGAACATAAGCTGACTTCCAAGAGGGTTTAATTTATCGGCAACAAGGTGAATATGGTGACGGCAACCGAACCTACCCAAGTTCAAAAAAGGTTTTATTTACTTTCCAGAACTTGGGCTTGAGTCTCAGTACTCAGTAGACATGGGCTTGAACCTGCCTCAGCCTCATGTTAGAGTCTGGCTCAGGCCAAGCCAGCTTGGGACTGACTGGGTTGGGTTGCGGCCCTAGGAACCGGGTTGGGTTGCGGCCCTAGGAACCGGGTTGGGTTTCTTTAGATTCAAGTGAAACCAACCCAACAGTTCCCAAATTATGCTTGGATTATGTGCACTTCTCCATGCTCTTCCCCTTTTTCTTTTTCCTGCAACACTTTGTACCTTATTATGGATGGGGTTTTGGCATTTAGCCAGCCATTTGCTTTCTGCCTAAAACTGGTTGAAACCATAAGATGGGTCCTATCCATTCGCTAATAAGCCGCACAAGTTCAGTTTCGGCTGGTTTTTCAAACTAAACGTGGATATCCAAAGTGACATGGTTAGAAAATATGCCCAGTATATATTGTATTTGGCTGGTTTTTCGAGCCTTTATGAGGATGATTTCTTCTCCAATCAAATTTTTTTAGACGGATCACTTGGGATATCCACATTTAAGTCTTAAAATATGACTCAATTAAACTTGCAAACAACAGTAACTTGGTCCTGACAACTTAGAAAGTTCTTCCTTTCTCTTGACGTCTCACCTCTTAAGAACCTGCTTTTATTTTGGCTGTACCAATCTTGTCCTCCACTGACCAATGTCCAGGCTAATATACCAGAAATACCCGTGATCTAGTGAAGGTTAATGGCGAACTGAAAATTTAAGGACTAACGGTCTAATACAAATATGTAAACAGAGTTAAAATCTCAAAGCTGAATGGCATCCAAAACCTAGGTGCACCAAGAAATTCTTCTGTCGCATGCAAGTATAAGCTAATCAAATTTGTACTCATAGGACACATGTCCGTGAGAGCTGAAAATTTTGGCCCTCACTAATTAAGTTATGCAGGTGGAAACATGATAAGAAAACATACTCAAAGCCTTTTTCCTGTTGAAGAGTGCTGTATTTCACATGACTTGGAGTTTCACAACCTCAAGTCATCGAAGCCTAAAAACATCATCTAGGCCAGAAGAGAAGCTTGATGACAAATGAATATATACATGTATTAATCAAATATACTGGATCAATATGCATGCAACTTAAAGAATGAGATGATGCTATCTGATGAAACATAAATAAAAATAAAAAATTTTCTGTAAATAAGGGTTTGAAGAAGAGATAGCATGGTAATTAAGAAAATCAGCTATTAAGGATAATGTCAACAGGAACAAAAACAAAAGGAACATACTTCAACATACAACCAATAAATTTGAAGCAAATGTCATACCATGGCCAATTCTAACAATTCTGTTGTAACTCAGGTCCAATACACGGAGGCGTGTCAGATCACGAAGACCTTCAATAATTGCAACATTATTCTTTGACAAATTTAGCATGTGAAGTCCTCTCGGAAGAGATCCTGCAGTAATCCGAACTGCAAAAAAAAGAGAGTTTTATTTTAAAAGTAAAAATCAGAAAAGACTGAGACACTGTGTAAACCAGTATTGACAATAAACATGCAAAATGAAACAGCAAGTGAACAACTTTACAAAGGAACTACTATCCACTAAGAACTTTATAGTGCAGCAGAAATGCATACCAATAGAATTCCTGATAAATTTAGCACCCGTAAGCTAGTGAATGCATTAAGAGATGGAACGGCAACCAAACCAGGTTTACCATGTGTGCTGAAGATGATGTGGCATTCAAGGATGAAATGTAATTGCAAGCCACTTCCATTCCGAGATTACTTTTAGCATCAACCTTTACAGTAGGAATACTGACTTCAGCTTGAAGTTCCTGGCTGGGAAATGAACAGGAGGTTTCACCAGGTTCTTCTACAATGCCTCCATCAGCATCAATTTGGCTGATCCACTCCTCTATGCGCCTAATGTGAAGTTCTTTGGATTCAGTTCATCACAGTTTTGGACAGGAGACTCTGGCTGAAGGTTCTTAAATTTTTCATCACCTGTTTCTGGTACCCTCCTTTCATTCACTGAAGTAATATGGGCATTAAAGTGTTGTCTGTCAATAAAAGCTTGATTACCACAATCAAACCTTTCACCCCAGTATATTCCATGTGCCTCCTGCCCTTCAATTAACCCACCACTTGTGCCTGAGATATGGTGTTTTTCCTCTAAATGTACCTGGCCAGGTGACCATTTCTGTCTTCATCAGATTCTTGTGGCAAATTAAGAGAATTTGAGGCATCCTGAGTCTGACATGGGTCACTTCAGGAGAAAATACTTCATCGTCATCCTGAAACTCAGCTGTCTCTCCATTTAGAGAATGTAAATTTCAAAAGATCTAGATTGACGCCTTGTTTTGCGAATCCCAATAACTTCTGTTGGCTTAGATGTATCCTCCCTGAGGTTAGTTACTGAATGTGATGTTGAAAGGTCGGGATGATTATCTGGTGAAAAGCATCCAGAGTCAGCTAAGGCATCAGTTGATTGCTCCTCACCGTCAGCTTGCCGATTGTGATCAAATTGTTTCAAAACTTCAATAGAGAAGAGAGAATCATGATGGGCATGATCAGCAATCATATCAAAAGGTTCAACCAAATCATTTTCACTATGCTGGTCGTCAAAATTTATTCCTAAGTTTTCATGGTTATATAACTCGAGGGAAGTGTTTCTATGAAGTGAATCTACTTCATCATCATCATCATCATCATCATCATCCCCTCCAGTGAAACCCCTCTCATTGTCTAGGATGCTCCCAAGAGACTGACTCTTCTTTATCCGTGACATCTGAAGAAATTCCTTACTATCCTCCATATCGAAATCATCACGTAAATATTCTGATTTCCAGCAATCTCCATGAGAAGATAGACTTATAGTTTGCTCCAAACTGCTATTTGCAGGATTATTGTCAACAACCTTTGGATTTGTACTTGCAGAACCAAACTTGACCTTTCTTTCTTGATCTTCCGATTTTTGTTGTGAAGTTGAATGCATTTCACCACCCAAATGTTGAACTTTCTGAAGGAATGGCAAGATTCTTAGTTTCAGTACTTAGAAAAACTTCATTCGTGTGCAAGGCAAATAAAAAAAATCAAGTAAAATAAACTTTAAAAAAATTACTTCACATACCTTTGGTCTTTGGTAAGCATCGGGGGTGAAAAAGCATGAAAACTTAACCATTATAGTTGAGGGAACAGAACTTCAAACACTCATAATTGCAATAACAAGAAGCTATATGAGAGCTGGAACTTATCCAGCCAGAGTTCAAAAGGACCCAATTACATAGTGAACAAGCTATGGTATTACTAATTAAAATGATCAACTACTGTGCAATGCAGTAGACTCTTAGCCACTAGTAATATTAGCCATAGTCCAGAGAAAGGCCCTCCACGACACGACAAAGTCTCCAAATAGAGGATGATTTAGATCCACGCAGGAAGAATGATGAGATTACCAAATCATTAAAACCCCGCACCCACTTAGAGGTGAGAGAATTATAAGACCCTTTTACAGCTGCCAGAGTGAAAGAAAGATTTATCAACTAGGGAGCTCCAAAGCCAAATGCATATGGGAGATTCAAAACCTGGAACAAATTTCAGAGTTTATAACTTGACAAAGAGCTGAGCTGTAACAAGTTAAAACATTTAGAAAGCTATAACTAAAGGTCATTTACCAGATATAAAGACATGTAGATATAAGTACTCTCTTAGGGAAAATGAAGCCTACTATAATATCAGACTGAACCATACCAGTATATCTGTACTATTATGAAGAATCAGTTCAAAAATGCCAATTTTGGTG
>JAVJIF010018133.1:72500-74354 GCA_038442645.1 Agave tequilana | reverse complement strand
ATAGATCCTTTTCGCCAAGGGAGGTGATGATGTTCCATGCTACAAAAGCCGAGTCAATGTTAGAAACCCTAGATAAATAATCATCATTTAGGGTTGACTTTAAAGTATGAAGGGCTTTTGCATTAGCCTCAAAATACTTGCTATTATTAACATATGAATTATTAATGGTAGCAAGATAAACATGAATGCCTAGGGCCTTGAGGTACAAGGACATCTTAACCTTCCAAATTTGGATGTAAGGATGTCAAAGGTGGGTGGTGACATGAAATCCATAGTGTGTGTACAAAATAGTGATTAGCCTAAATGAGGATCTTTAACTCTAGGTTGTAAGACCCAAATCAAGAGCACTTGGCTCTGATACCAATTGAAAATCACCTAGAGGGGGGTGAATAGGTGATGGCTAATCTAATGGTCACTTAACGACAAATAATGCGGAATTAAAAAACTATTATGACCTAAATTAAACTATTACACTAAACACCACGTATAACACAAGAGTGTAGCCGAATTCCCCGTGAAGGGGCTCTGAACTAACTCCTCCAGATTCCCCTTGAATGGGTTGAGGTGCCGCGTTGGCTCTCTTGGTTAAATACAAGTGTTAGCAAACAATCCCAAGCAAGTATATCAATTTAAGCACACAAGTATATCATGCATATAAAGATAGACAATAAAGGAATGCAAGATATAAACAAGGGAAGAGAGAGAGTGAGCAATCGCAAACACAAGGGTATGTTTTGAGGTTCGAGCACACTTGCTCTGCATCCCCGCCTTCGACACACGAAGGATTTCCACTATGCTTGATCCCAATGGATCACTCCTTGGTGTCGCAACACCTACAATCCCTCGACTCCCTAGTCCCTATACACGCAAGCCCACTAGCTCGTCGAGGCCGCACCTCAAACCAAGAGTTCACAACTGAACTCTAAACCATCGCGAACACACTTGTCCGCCTCCTCAAAGTACAAGATGAAATCTTGATAATCTAAACACTTTGATCACCAATGAAAACTATCACAACACATCCTATGGATAGATGAGGCAATGGATAGCTCAAGTGATTATGAGAAAACAAGGATCTATAGTGAAAAACTCAAGAAATCTCTTTTAACACTCTTGATAAAACTTTCCTTTTGATTGGAAATATTTGCTCTAAATCAAGTGGAGGAAAACCTCTAAATAGTTCAGAAAAAACTGGTGAAAACCCACTTGAAAATCTTGGCTCAAAACAATGACCAACCCCCAAATTTATAGGCTGAAAAAATATAGCCGTTGGGTCTGTCAGACCTACCGGTCGACCGGGTCGGTCGACCGCCAACGGTCAGAAATCCGACCGTTGGAGAAACGGTCGACCGCTCGGTCGACCGAGATACTGGAACAGAGAGCAGAACTCTCTGTCGGTCGACCGATACGGTCAACCGGGATTTCCAGAGAGCAGAAGCTCTCCGGCGGTCGACCGGGTCGGTCGGCCGTCCCTTCAGTGCACGTCCGTGCACGTCGGTCGACTGATCCGGTCGACCGACTTCAAATTAGTCGACTAGTCAGTCGACTAGCTGAAGCCTGGAAACAGTTTTCTAGGATTTAAAACTTAGTCTTTTTGGCTCACATAAAATCCCATAAATACACAGAAAATCTACAAAAATAGTTTTACCAATATACTTTGATAAACAAACATGCTTGCACAAAATCAAGGCATGTTACAAATGATATGGACTATTTTGTAACTTAGAAATATTGGTTCAAAATGAAAACTGTATTTTTCAAAACTTGTTTTCTAAACTTTGTTTTTCCAAAACTTCTCCAAAATACAAAAACAAGATATTGTAATTCATTTTAAGGCATAGTGTGTATGGATAT
>JAVJIF010018133.1:0-65000 GCA_038442645.1 Agave tequilana | reverse complement strand
TTGAATGTATTTACATATCAAATGGATCTTGTCCACCGATTAGATCAACTCATGGACAATTGATGAAGAGGAGGTAGTGGAGCTTGCCCGTGACCGGTTGAGTTGCTTTTGCATTTTTTTAAACTTTTGGAATTTTAAGAATTGCTGGATTCGTCATCTGAATCAGATTCATCTTGAATTGGTATCGAGGTTCTGTGAGTAGATCTTGGAGTCATTGGAGAGTCTGCTTCTTAGCAACCTGGTGAGTTTGATGATGAAGTTTTTTCCCTGTGTTGATGAATTCAGTAACTGTCATGTCAGAACACAGTGCTTGATTGAATTTGTCCCACCATTTAATCTTGAATTCTCTGAAGAGACTCATTGGGAATTTATCTGCAGTACTGTAGTGTTAAGCAATTTTGTAGCTCCAGCAAAAAATCCATGGAACCTTGAATTCTTTGTAGAATTGTACTGTCTTTACGTAGTGCAATCCTTTGGTCTTGAGTAAATAAAGATTGAATCCTTTGAGTACTGTAGGCGGTAGAATGTCCGTTGTGGGTCCGTATGAATGCCACCATTCATAGAACCAGATTGAAAAGTCTTCTTGACAGTTTGAATAAAAAGTAAAGAACCATGAGTGATCAAATGGCCGGTAGAGGAACGCTCGATACCATGCCATTCGATAATCATGATAGGAATAACCTCTTGGAATAAAGTTAACTGCAAAATCCTTCATCGTGGCAAGGCTCGCCCATTCTATCGGTTTAATGATTTTTTTGATAATGCACTTTGAATAGGAGATTTTCTCAGATCGTTCTTATCCATAGTGTGATATAGCTCAATGGAGCCTGAGTCAACTAGGACAAGTTCATAATATCTTTGGGTTTTGAGTGGGTCATCAGGAATCCATTGACAACCGAGAGGTAGGATTTTATTGACAAATGAGGTCAGAGTTTTGTAATCAGAATTTCATTAAAGGTAGTAAGGAGTAAATGTTCTGGATTTTTCTTTGTGAAATAGGGAGATGATTGGATGTTGACTGAGGGCTCGAAGTGCTTTGAATTTTTGAGGAAGGTGTTTGAGAAGTCATAGCATAAGAGAGAGGAGGAAAATAACAGAAGACTTGAAATCTGTTAGAATTTTGAATAGGTGAGGACGAAAGTGATGAGACTTGATCTCATAATCTTTTGAATTGACAGTCTTTTGAATCGGAGATTTTTCTTTGTCGGTACTCATTTTGAATCTGTGGTTAAAAATTCACGAGTTAGGAAATCGGGTAAGAAATTATTTGAACCTTTAAGATATTCAATATCAAAGTCAAAAATAGAAAGAATAGCTTGCCATCTAGCAAAGATTTGCTTAGATGCAATATTTTGGACATCCTTTTGAAGAATGAATTTCGCTGATTGACAATCAATTCGGAGAAGAATTTTTTATTCAGAAGATCATCTTGAAATTTAGAAATGCATTGAACAATGGAAAGAATTTCCTTTTTGATGGTCGAATAGGATTTTTGAGGACCTAACCAGACATCTGAATGAATCTAACTAATTGCTCATGAGATGTCTGTTGAAATTTTTGTTTTAATATGCCTCCGTATCCTAGATCTGACGCATCGGTTTCAACTATCATGAATGCATGAGGATGAGGAATGCACATACATGATAATAAATGGACTTTCTCTTTAATTAGTTTGACTACTTGAGTGTGCTTTTCAGACCACGCTGGTGGATTTTTTTGAAGTCTTTGAAATAGTGGTGCACAAGTTATTCGTATTTTTGGGATGAAATCGGATACGTAATTTAAGCAACCTAAAAATCTTTGTAATTGGGTTTTATCTTTAATTTCATCGGGAAATTTATTTGCAAATTCTATTGATCTATTAATTGGTATTATAGTTCCCCTATGAATATTATGTCCTAAGAATCTGACAGATGTTTGAAATAATTTTATTTTTGTTGCGAAAACTACTAATCCATTCTTCTTTACTGCATGAAAGAAAGTATTAAGATGTTTGAAATGTTGATCTATATTTTCTGAGTATATTAGAACGTCATCAATATAGACTATAGAAAATGTTGTATAAGTATTGAATATGTCATTCATAATTCTTTGAAATTCTGAGGGAGCATTTTTAATCCGAAAGGCATTACATTCCATTCATAGTGACCGAATGGTACTGTGAATGCTGTTTTGTATCTATCTTTCTCAGCGATTTGATTTACCAAAACCAGATTTCATATCAAATTTAGAGAATAATTTAGCATTGTATAAACGTTTTAATAAATCTTTTTTATTAGGAATTGGGTATCTGATCCATTGTAATACTTTATTTAATGGTTTATAATTAATTACTAATCAGGGGCTCCGCGTTACTTTTCTGCTTGATTCATTACATAGAATCCAGCACAGCTCCAGGAGATTTAGAGGGTCTGATTAATTTTTATCAAGTAAAGTCTGTAATTCTTTTTTACATATTTCAAGTAAATCATGGTTCATTTGAATGGGTCGAGCTTTGGTAGGAATATTTTTTTCTGAGAAGTCTTTTTCATAAGGGAGATTTACAATATGCCTTTTTCTGTCCCAGAAAGCATTAGGAATATCTGCACAAATTTCTTTGGTATATAAATCTAGAAGTTGTATAATGTGTTGTTGAGTATTAGTATCCTGGAGTTGTTGTTCTATCCTATGATACAAATATCATCTTGTCGGAACATAATGTTATTTTGTTTTCTTTGAATTAAATTTAGACTATGATAAATTGAATTAATTTGTAGGGTATTTAATTCTTTATATTTAACAGGAGTTATGAATCTGAATAAGAGTTTTTGTCCCATAATTTTTGTTCCTAATCCTTTGGAATCAACTCAAAATGGTATATATATAGGTATATATATATACCTATATATATATACATATTATATATATATACACATATATGTATATATATATACATATATATATATATATATATATATATGAGAGAAATGTAAATCAGCTGACACAGGAGGTAACTCCCTCCTATGTCGCACTCAAAATCGTATTTTCCGAGTGAATTTTCAAGATCCGACCACACATTATCATCTTCATATTCTAAGATATACATATATAAAAAATTAAGTGATTTGAAGTTCGTTTACTTATTGATCTAATCGTTCCATTTTGTTCTATTGTTAAAAAACCGTTAATGTTTGAACCAAAAGAAAATGAAGTAAACAAAATTCAAATCACTTGATTTTTTATATGTGTATATTTTAAAGTATGAAGATGATAATGTGCGGTTGGATCTTGAAAATTCACTCAGGAAATTGAATTTTGAGTGCGACATAGGAGGGAGTTGCCTCCTGTGTCAGTTGATTTACATTTCTCTCTCTCTCTCTCTCTCTATATATATATATATACACACACACACACACACACACACACACACAACACACACACACACAGACACCTATAGGTACACACACACACACACACACATATATACACACATATATATGTATATATATATATATATATATATATATATATATATATACACACATATATATATATATGTGTGTGTGTGTGTGTGTGTATATACACATATATACATATACATATATATATATATAGGTGTATATACGTATATATACCTATGTATATATATATATATATATATATATATTATATATTATATATATATAATATATATATATATATATATATAATATATATATATATTATATATATGGGTAAAGTGCTCCTAGTAGGTCTCCTTAGATTACAATCTAAGGAGAAGGCTTAATACTCCAACATCCCAAAAACATTTCACGATCCGACCGCACATTATCAACTTCATGTTTTAAGATGTATACATATAAAAAATCAAGTGATTTTGGGTTCGTTTACTCTATTTTCTTTGGGTTCAAATATTAACGATTTTTTAAAAGTAGAACAAAATGGAATGATTAGATCAATAAGAAAACGAAATTCACATCATTTGTTTTTTTTATATATGTGCATCTTAGAACATGAAGATGATAATGTGCGGTCGGATTGTAAAAAAAAATTGAAATGTTGGGTTTTAAGCCTCCTCCTTTAGATTGTAATCTAAGGAGATTGTTGGCCCAAAGGCCTTCCACTCTAGTTTTGATGATGATTAACTCATGTAGTTATGTTTACTAATAATCTTGTGTTGTTTAAGTTTCAGATCATTAACCAAGATATTAGTTGGTGATTAACTTCAACAAGGTATTTAGAAGCTTTTCGTGATGATTCCAGGGCCAAAGCGTCAAGATCACACATTGCCTAGCCCATGAATGGAGTTTTGGAGCAAGTCTACTTGAAGATGAAGATCGTCAAGAAGACTTAGGTATCCATAGTTTAGATAGTGTGTTTTAAATCCATTTGTAAAGTTTAGTATAGTTGATATGCTCAAGTGCACACAACACACAAAAGATTTATGTTTTCGATTTTGGTTTTCATGGATAGTAGATCAAAACAAGCTTAAATAGTTTTTATGTATATTAGATATGTTCTAGATATACATACATGGTTTTAACTTCCTATACAAGCTTATTTTGATGTCCCTATTCTTGTGTTGAAAAATCAAGTTTGATAAAATACAAGTGTTGGTTTTGATAAAATTGGCAAGACACAAAATGAATTGATATGATTGATATATGTCTTGAAATTTTTATCACAAGTTTGTGTTTCCATATAAAATGATAAAACTATTTTTGGTGATTTTTAGAAGTGTTAAAAGATTTTTAGAAAAATATTTTACACTGTTTTTCAGACCCAGTTTTTGTTCCAGGCTTCAACCAAGTCGACTAGTAGCCTGACTAGTCGACTAAGGCTGAGGTCGGTCGACCGGGCCAGTCGACCGACGTGCACAATTCTGTGCACGTTTGGAGGCACTGGGACGGTCGACCGGGCACTTACAGTGCTCTCTGTTTGTTTCGGTCGACCGGGCCAGTCGACCGCTGTTGCCCAACGGTCATATTTCCGACCGTTGGCGGTCGACCGGGCCGGTCGACCGTTGCCTGTCAGAGCTGCCAGCTTAGCTCTAACGGCTAGTTTTGTATTGGGGCTATATATACCCCATCTTTTCATAGTTTTTGTACAAGTTTTTAAGGGCAAAAATTCCAGACTTTCTCTATTGTTTTAAAAGAGTTTTTAAAAGAGTTTTGAGCCAAAAAGAATTCATCTTATTTGTTTTTAGGTTTTTGGAAAATCAAAGAAAAGAATATTTTGGGAGATTTGTCTTGGTTTTCATTCTATATCTTTTGCAAGAATTTTCCCAAGTGTTTTTCTTTGTTGCTTGTTTTCCAAACACCTAGTTTTCCACACTTGAGCTATCTTCTATCCTAATCTATTAGGATCATCTGTTTTGTGGAAAAAGAAAAAGGAAAGAGGTTTGTGGTTGAAAGATACCACTTGTTGTAAATCCTTGATTTCTTGGTTGCTCCCTCTTTGGTAGAGGTTGAGGTTGTGATTTGGGTTATTGGTTTGCTCCCTCTATTGTGAGGTGGAGATTGGTGTTACTCCCTCTTGGTGAGGTGGAGTTGGTTGTTGGTTTGTATCCCTCAAGTGTGAGGTGGATTGGTTGTTGTATTGGCTACGGGCCTACCCCTCGTATGTGAGGTGGTTGTTTGAGAGAGGAGTTAGGTACTCCATTGTTGTACAAATCCTTCTCGGTGAAGGTTCCCTCGGTGGGAGTCCTCGGTGGACGGTATAGTGGATTGGAAATCCTACACGGTGGTGTAGGCGGGGATGTAGAGCAAGGGTGCTCGAACCTCGAAACATATCATTGTGTTTGCGTTTGATCCACTTGTCTCTAAACTCTCTCTCTTTACATTTGTGCAAAGCATCATACTTCATTCATATCATATTTGCTTGTGTTGAGCATAATTCATATTGTCATATCATATCTATTTGCTTGTGTTGTGCCTTGCATAATTCACATTGCTATTCATCCTTATTTGCTTGGCTTGCTTGTGTGAGTGCCTAACTTATACTTAACCAACAAGAGCTTCACATAGCACCTCAACCCATTCAAGGGGAATCAAGAGGAGTTAGTCCAGAGCCCTTCACGGGGAATTCGGCTACACTTGTTGTGTTGTATTAAGTTTGTGCAAGATTTGCATTACCTTCCGCATTTAGCGCACTTAGTTTTGCATTATGTTTTAGATTAGCACTAACACCTATTCACCCCCCTCTAGGTGTTCCCCTTTCAATTGGTATCAGAGCTTGGTACTCTGATTTGGTCTAACAACCTAGAGTAAAAGATCCTCATTTTAGGCTAATCTCTTGTTTGCATTTGCTTGTTTGCACACATATAGTTTACCATGGCCTTCATGACCCCACCTATGTATGACCCTTCCAACATTCATGTTTGGAAGATTAGGATGACCGTTTATTTACAAACCCTAGGTCATAAAGTTTATATTGCTATTACCAAGGAATCCTTCCTTAGTGATCGCAATCATATAGGGGCCAATGCACAAGCCCTAGAGGCCATTAGAAGCACATTATCTAAAGATTATCTTATGTGTGTTTCTAACATTGATTCTGCCTTTGCAGTGTGGAACAAATTGACAACAACCACCACCACCTCCGAGCTTCAAGTGCAAATCCAAGAAGAGGAATCTAGTGGAGAGTCCGAGTCACAATGCTTCATGGTCCAAGGGAATGACTCCCTTGAGGTACATTCGGAACCCCACTTAGATAGTGATGATTGCTCTAATTCTTCATGTGATAATTATGATGCCCATGCTTTGAATGAAGAACTTTCTATTGTTTGTGAAAAATTAATTGAAAAATATAAGATTTTGAAAAAGAAAAGTCTAGAAATTGAAAAGAAAATAAAAGTTTGCATTCTAGACTTGATTGTGTTTTGCAAGAGAAGGTTGAGGTCTATAATGAAAGAGATTCATTAAGATCTAAATTAGACCATGCACTAAAAGAAAATGATTTTTTAAAATCTAAAAATGATTGCCATGCTATTTTGAAGAAAAATGAAAATTTATCTTCTAAAGTTGATTTTGTTGTAAAAGAAAATAATTCTTTGAAATAAAAATTGATTCTATTTCAAAGGATTTAGAAATTTGTTTAAAGAAAAATGAAGTTTTGCAAAATAAATTGATGCACATGTTTGCCATGCTAGTGTAGCTTCTTCATCTAGTCTACCTAATGCATGTACCTCTTCTTCTAAGATTAATGATGATATTTGTATGTTAAAGAAGAGAGTAGATTGTTTGGGCTCCACTATGAGCCAATGTGCCATGAACCATACACGCTTGGAACCTTGGTTCGTAAGAAACAAGTTCCAACTTTTATGCATGCACACCCTCCACGGCATACACATGCTCCACACGGACACCATCAACACATGTATGCTCATGTGTACACATGTACACATTGTGGCCGAAAAGGCCATCTTGCTAAATTTTGCTATGATCGTTTACATGTTGAGAATTTAGCAAAGAAATTTGTTTGGGTTAGAGAAGGTACTAACCCCCATGGACCCAAGAAGATATGGGTACCAAAGACCACCCCTCCTATTATTTTTGATGTAGGTGTGGGCTCTCACATGACGTGAGAGTGATGACACCTTGGAGTGGATGCGTTCCGGACTTAAAGGAAATCAATTGGATGCATCACTTACAAGGAAAGTTTGGTGGAGAGGACCACCTTTTTTTGGAGAAATAGAGCGGTGCCTTCATTGGTTTTTGGTATCGAATCTCTAACTCCTTATGTTTACATGCTTTCCATGTTTATCTTTCATAGTATGATTTGATGTTTAGTGATCATCATGAACATGCCATGTTAATTAGATTAGTGTTATACTTATTAGTTGGTTGAAACATCCATGTTTTATATGGACTTATATTTTTGTGTTTTCACCTTGGTAAAACTAATTTGTATGACCTAGATCTAATGCACATGCATGTACATATTGATCATATATGTTTTGTATTTCATGTTTTATGGCATGTTTTGATGTTTTATAGCATGTTTCATTGTCTATGGATGAGTATGTAAATGCCATGATTATTAGATCCTTGACATACATATATAGTATTTGAGACACACATGCTTGTATGAACCCATTCTTAGTGTTCTCACTTTTGTTTAAGCTATAATGTACATCATGAATCTAATACATGTGAATTTACATAGTAATCATGTTTTAGTTTTATCATGATGATTTCTATATTGTATTTTGATGCTCCATGTTAAGATTACTTGTTTAGATGTTAGTTTTCATTAAGACTAGGTATATATTCGTGCATATAGTGGGCCACAAATAAATCTATATATGTTTGAGTTGAATGCTTATTTGAACCCATTACATGTGCTAGTATAGTCTAGTTTTGATGATTCATACATTTTAAACTTGTATTCCTATTTTTGGATTTATTTTATGATTGTGAGTTTTCACTTCATGTATATGTGTATTATTGCCAAACTCTAAGATATACATGTATACCCTTGAGTCATTTGCCTTTCATGCAAATCTATATATGGACTCAATTGTGTTTAGGGATATGTATGTATACTTATTGTGTTGACAATTCATACATATACCTTGAAATGAAATGTGTTTTGGTGAAGATTTAGCTTTTCTTGATTTTGTGTTTAATTGTTTAACTTCATGTATATGTCTATCTTGTCCAAACTATTAGATATACATGATTATCCTTTTGAGCCACGTGCCTTAATGCATATATTTTGTGGACTCGTTGTGTTTTGGATATGTATGTATACTTTAGTTTGTATTAGACATACATATGCCATGAAGATTAAATAAGTTTTGATGATTTTCGTGTTTTCATGATTAAGGGATAATTGAGCTTAATGAAAAATTTTCATGATTATGATATTCACACTTATATGTACACTCACTTTTATTGCTTGCTCATATTTTGTTTTCATGAGTCAAATTGTGCTTAATTGGATTAGAGTGTTGATTTTCATGTGGATTTCTTATTTCATGAAAAACTATTTTGTTGTATTCCTTGCTTGAAGGATTTCGTACTAGTTTAAAAGTTTTTCCATTTGACTAGTTCGTATTCTTCAATTTGGTAGTGATTTTCAAATAAAACTACATTTTCAAATCTATTTTTGAAAACCCCTACCCTTAATGGACGGATGGATGGGAGATCATGGTCTTGTATGCTTTAAAATGAAAATCATTTAAAACTTGAACCTTGATTGGGAGGTATTGTAATATGATGTATACACTTGAATTTATTGCTATGTCAATTGGTATCATTGAACTCTTTCAATTGGTATCATTTTGATCCTTTTGTATACTCATATGTTTATTGTGTATGTATATTTTCAATTGGTATCATCTATTGGTGATTGGTACTCATTCTATTTCATACACATATCCTTGTTTTATTAAGATATAAATTTTTCACAAAATCTTGTTTATGCTAGTGCTTGAGCTTCAATTTTGTTTTAATTGATTATTTTTAAATTGGTATCAAGCTCATGCATCTTTTTAGTTGGTATTTCATAAAGGGGGAAAAAAATTTAATTTTGTCTTTCAATTGATGATTCTTCAATTGGTATTTGTTTCCCACTCCCTTACTTTATGATTGAAAAGTTCATATTGGTATCATATGTTTAATATGAAAATTATTTACAATTGGTATCAAAATTGTATTTAGACATTTAAAATTTATTATGTTTAATTTCAATTGATATCAAGATATTTCATGTGTTTTTGCTTAAAATTGGTATCTAAAAATTTTTAAGAAAAATACAAAAGTTTTGATTTATATTGATTATATGCATATAAATTCATGATGAGTGTATCTTGTATTGAAGAGCTTAACATCTCTTCGTTATGTGGTACACGTGTGTAGGGGGAGCTTCACATCTCCTCTTATGCATTACATAGTGTGTGTTATGTGAATTAGGGCTTAACATCCCTCTTTCATGTAATGCATATGTGTAGGGAAGCTAACTTAGCGTCTTCCTCTTCATGAATGTGTATAGCATATAACATCTATTGATCTTTGTTTATTTTCTATTGATATCAAGATGCTTCATTGACATATTTATCTATTGATATCATGTTGTTTATAGTCACCCCTTATTGACCTTGTTTTTATTTTAGACAAAAGGGGGAGAACATTGTTTTATTGTTTTGATTGACTTAAAAGGGGAGAAAGATTTTTACCCCTCATTTTATTGTTTGGATTGTTTAACCCCTTCTTGATCTTTTTGTTTGACAAAAAGGGGGAGAAAAATTTGTTTGATTTGATTTTACTTTGAACCCTTTGTTGATGATTGACAAAAAGGGGGAGAAGTATTTGAGTTTATATGCATGTTTTCATTGCTTAAGGGGGAGAAGTATTTGTCTTCCTAGTTATTTATGCATATATGTTTTTGTATTACAAATAGGAGAAAAAGATTTTCATTTATACTTGTTGCATGTTTTATCTCCATACTTGCATACATATTCATGTGTTTCATTTCCATATCTTATTATTTATGTCTATGCATGAGTTAAGGGGGAGCTTCTTTAAAGTTTAACTTTAATCCATGCATATATAACTCCATGAGTTTTGTCATCATCAAAAAGGGGGAGATTGTTGGCCCAAAGGCCTTCCACTCTAGTTTTGATGATGATTAACTCATGTAGTTATGTTTACTAATAATCTTGTGTTGTTTAAGTTTCAGATCATTAACCAAGATATTAGTTGGTGATTAGTTTCAACAAGGTATTTAGAAGCTTTTCATGATGATTCCAGGGCCAAAGCGTCAAGATCACACATTGCCTAGCCCATGGATGGAGTTTTGGAGCAAGTCTACTTGAAGATGAAGATCGTCAAGAAGACTTAGGTATCCATAGTTTAGATAGTGTATTTTAGATCCATTTGTAAAGTTTAGTATAGTTGATATGCTCAAGTGCACACAACACACAAAAGATTTATGTTTTGGATTTTGGTTTTCATGAATAGTAGATCAAAACAAGCTTAAATAGTTTTTATGTATATTAGATATGTTCTAGATATACATACATGGTTTTAACTTCCTATACAAGCTTATTTTGATGTCCCTATTCATGTGATGAAAAATCAGTTTGATAAAATACAAGTGTTGGTTTTGATAAAATTGGCAAGACACAAAAATGAATTGATATGATTGATATATGTCTTGAAATTTTTATCACAAGTTTGTGTTTCCATATAAAATGATAAAACTATTTTTGGTGATTTTTAGAAGTGTTAAAAGATTTTTAGAAAAATATTTTACACTGTTTTTCAGACCCAGTTTTTGTTCCAGGCTTCAACCAAGTCGACTAGTAGCCTGACTAGTCGACTAAGGCTGAGGTCGGTCGACCGGGCCGGTCGACCGACCTGCACAATTCTGTGCACGTTTGGAGGCACTGGGACGGTCGACCGCGTCGGTCGACCGGGGCACTTACAGTGCTCTCTGTTTGTTTCGGTCGACCGGGCGGTCGACCGCTGTTGCCCAACGGTCATATTTCCGACCGTTGGCGGTCGACTGGGCCGGTCGACCGTTGCCTGTCGAGCTGCCAGCTCAGCTCTAACGGCTAGTTTTGTATTGGGTCTATATATACCCCATCTCTTCATAGTTTTTGTACAAGTTTTTAAGGGTAAAAATTCCAGACTTTCTCTATTGTTTTAAAAGAGTTTTTAAAAGAGTTTTGAGCCAAAAAGAATTCATCTTATTTGTTTTTAGGTTTTTGGAAAAATCAAAGAAAAGAATATTTTGGGAGATTTGTCTTGGTTTTCATTCTATATCTTTTACAAGAATTTTCCCAAGTGTTTTTCTTTGTTGCTTGTTTTCCAAACACCTAGTTTTCCACACTTGAGCTATCTTCTATCCTAATCTATTAGGATCATCTGTTTTGTGGAAAAAGAAAAAGGAAAGAGGTTTGTGGTTGAAAGATACCACTTGTTGTAAACCCTTGATTTCTTGGTTGCTCCCTCTTTGGTAGAGGTTGAGGTTGTGATTTGGGTTGTTGGTTTGCTCCCTCTATTGTGAGGTGGAAATTGGTGTTACTCCCTCTTGGTGAGGTGGAGTTGGTTGTTGGTTTGTATCCCTCAAGTGTGAGGTGGATTGGTTGTTGTATTGGCTACGGGCCTACCCCTCGGTTGTGAGGTGGTTGTTTGAGAGAGGAGTTAGGTACTCTATTGTTGTACAAATCCTTCTCGGTGAAGGTTCCCTTGGTGGGAGTCCTCGGTGGACGGTATAGTGGATTGGAAATCCTACACGGTGGTGTAGGCGGGGATGTAGAGCAAGGGTGCTCGAACCTCGAAACATATCATTGTGTTTGCGTTTGATCCACTTGTCTCTAAACTCTCTCTCTTTACATTTGTGCAAAGCATCATACTTCATTCATATCATATTTGCTTGTGTTGAGCATAATTCATATTGTCATATCATATCTATTTGCTTGTGTTGTGCCTTGCATAATTCACATTGCTATTCATCCTTATTTGCTTGGCTTGCTTGTGTGAGTGCCTAACTTATACTTAACCAACAAGAGCTTCACATAGCACCTCAACCCATTCAAGGGGAATCAAGAGGAGTTAGTCCAGAGCCCTTCACGGGGAATTCGGCTACACTTGTTGTGTTGTATTAAGTTTGTGCAAGATTTGTATTAGCTTCCGCATTTAGCGCACTTAGTTTTGCATTAAGTTTTAGATTAGCACTAACACCTATTCACCCCCTCTAGGTGTTCCCCTTTCATATATATAGGTATATTTATAGGTATATATATAGGTATATATATGGGTATATATAGGTATATATATAGGTATATATATAGTATATATATATAGGTATATATAGGTATATATATTGGTATATATACATATATATAGGTATATAAATAGGTATATATAGGTATAGGTATAGATATATATAGGTATATATAGGTATAGGTGTGTGTATATATATATACACACACACACCCACACACACACACACACACATATACCTAATTATATATATATATTATATATATATATATATATATATATATAATATAATATATATATATATATATATATATATATATATATATATATATGTATACATATTATTTATATATACACACACACACACACACAGAGATATATATATATATACACACATATATATATACACCTATATATAACTATATATAAATATATATACCTATATATATATATATATATTTGCCGAAAGTTTGGCTTTTGGACAAACTTCCTGAGTAAGAGTAGAAACAAGTTTAATTAGTAGTAATTGTAAATAAAAACTATGTAATACTACTCCTGGCTCTTTAAAACAATGTTTTCTTCCTGTTTAGGTCATATTCGGCTCTTATAAGTCCTAGTTGAAGCCAATCGGGACTGAAATTGTGACTTTTTATCAAATTTTCTAATTAAGATTAGAAACAAGTTTAGTAAGTTCAGGCTAATCGGGACTGAACGTTGGACTTTTTGCTGAACTTTTCAATTAATATTAGAAATAAGGTTAATTAGCACCAATTGTACATTAAAACTATGCAATACTACTCCTGACTCTTTAAAATCATATTTTCTCTCTGTTAGGTCTTATTCAGCTCATATAAGGCTTAGTTAGGCCAATTGGGACAGAAAGTCTGACTTTAGTCAAACTTCCAAATTTAGACTAGAAATAAGTTTAATTAGTAGAACTGTACATAAAACTATGTAATAATACTCCTAGTTCTTGAAAATCGCATTTTCTCCCCGATTGGGCCCTTTTCGGCTCTTATATGACCTAGTTCAGGCCAATCGGGGCTGAACGTTTGACTTTTGGTCAAACTTCCAAATTAATACTAGAAACATGATAAAATAGCAGTAATTTTACATAGAAACTATGTAATACAACTCTCAGCTCTTGAAAATCATGTTTTCCTTTGATCTGGCCCCTTTTTAGCTCTTATATGGCCTAGTTTAGGTCAATCGGGGCTAAAAATTTGATTTCTTAAAAAAATCCAAATTAAGAATAGAAACAAGTTTAATTTATTGAAATTATATAAAAAAACTATGTGATACAACTCTCGGCTCTTGAAACCATGTTTTCTCCCTGTCTGGGCCCTATTTGGCTCTTATAAGACCAGTTCAGACCAATTGGGGTTGAAAGCTTGACTTTTAGTTAAACTTCCCAATTAAAATTTGAACCCAGGTTATTTATTAGTAATTGTACATAGAAACTATGTAATAACACTTTAAGCTATTGAAAACCATATTTCCTCCCATTTGGGCAAATTTTCGCTCTTATAAGACCTAGTTCAGGCTAATAAGGGATGAAGATTTGACTTTTGGTCAAACTTCTAAATTAAACTTGAAACAGGTTTAATTAGTAGTAATTATATAAAATTACAATGTAATACTACTCTCGGCTCTTAAAACTGCATTTTCTCCCCGTTTGGACCCTATTCAGCTTTGATAAGGCCTAGTTCAGGCAAACCAGGACTTTAAAGTTTGACTTTTTGTCAAATTTCTTAATCAATATTAGAAACAAGGTTAATCAGTGGTACTTGTACATAGAAACTTTGTAATACCATTCATGGCCCTTGAAAACCATGTTTTTCTCCTATTTGGTCCCTAACTCGGCTCTTATAAGACCTCGTTCAGGCCAACCAGGGGCTGAAAGTTTGACAAAAGTCAAACTTCCAGATTAAAACTAGAAACAAGTTTAAGTAGTAGTAATTATATATAAAACTATGAAATACTACTCGCGGCTCTTTAAAATTAAGTTTACTCCCTGTTTAAGCCATATCCGGCTCCTAGTTCAGGCCAATCGGGGTGAATGTTTGACTTTTGATCAAACTTCCCAAATAAGACTAGAAACAAGTTTAATTAGAAGTAATTATATATAAAAACTATGTAATACGACTCCCGTCTCTGGATAATCATATTTTGTCCCTGTTTGGGCCTTATTCGTATCTTATAAGGCCTAATTCAAGCCAATCAGGATTAAAAGTTTGATTTTTAGTTAAAATATCCAATTAACACAAGAAACAAGGATAATTAGCAGTAATTGTATATAGAAACAATGTAACACCACTCTCAGCTCTCGAAACCATATTTTCCTCCAGTTTGGGCCCTATTTGGCTCTTTTGAGGCATAATTCAGATCAATCGGAGCTGAAAATTTAACTTTCGGTCAAACTTCCAACTTGAGAATAGAAACAAACTGAATTAGTAGTAGTTATACATAGAAACTATGTGATACTACTTTCATCTCTTGAAAACCATGTTTTCTCTCCGTTTGGGCCCTATTATGCTCTTATAAGACCTGGTTAAGGCCATTCGGGGCTGAAAGTTTGACTATTGGTAAAACATTCCAATTAAGAATAGAAACAAATTTAGTTTGTAGTAATTATAAATAAAAACAATGTAATACTACTCTCACCTATTGAAAACTTCATTTTCTCCCCGTTTGTGACCTATTCGGCTCTTATACGGCTTAGTCCAAGCAATTCGGGGTTAAAAGTTTGATTTTTTTATCAAACTTCCCAATTAGCACTAGAAACAAGGTTAATTAGTTGTAATTGAATATAGAAACTATGTAATAACACTCTCAGCTCTTGACGACAATATTTTCCTTTCGTTTGGACCCTATTTGGCTCTTATAAGGCCTAGTTAAGGCCAATAAGGGCTGAAGGTTTGACTTTTAATCAAACCTCCCAATTAAGATTAGAAACAAGTTTAATTAGTAGTAATTATACATAAAAATTATGTAATACTACCCCCAGCTCTTAAAAACTGCATTTTCTTCCTGTTTGGACCCTATTGGGTTCTTGTAAGACCTAGTTCAAGCCAATTCGGGCCTGAAAGTTTGACGTTTTAGTCAAACCTCTAAATTAAGAATAGAAACTAGTTTAATTAGTAGTAGTCATACATATATAAACTATGTGATACTACTCCCAGCTCTTAAAAACCATATTTTCTCCCCGTTTGGGCCTTTCTCAGCTCTTATGAGGCCTGGTTCAGGCCAGTCGAGGCTAAAAGTTTGACTTTTGGTAAAACTTTTTAATTAAGATTGGAAACAAGTTTAATAGTGGTAATTATACATAAAAACTATGTAATATACTCTTGGCTATTGGAAACTGCATTTCTCTTTATTTGGACCCTATGGCTAATCGGGGTTGAAAGTTTGACTTTTGGTTAAACTTTCAATTAACCCTAGAAACAAGGTTAATTAGTAGTAATTAGATATAAAAACTATACAATACCACTCACGGCTCTTGAAAATCATATTCTCCTCCCGTTTGGATCCTATTTAGCTCTTATAATGCCTCATTCAGGCCAATCAAGGCTGAAGGTTTGACTTTTATTGAAACTTTCTTTTTAAGAATAAAAACAAGTTTAATTAGTAGTAATTATATATAAAACTACTATGTAATACTACTCCCGGCTCTTGAAAACATGCTCTCTCTCCTTTTTGGGCCTATTTTGTTGTTATAAAGCCTAGTTCAGGCCAATTAGGGCTTTTCGTCAAACTTCCAGATTAAGGCTAGAAATAAGTTTAATTAATAGTAATTGTAAATAGAAACTCTGTAATACTACACCCGACTCTTTAAAATCATATGTTCTCCCTGTTTAGGTCCTACTTGGCTCTTATAAGGCCTACTTCAGGCTAGTCGGGGCTAAAAATTTGATTTTTGATCAAACTTTCAATTATGTACAGAATAAGTTTAATTTATAGTAGTTATATATAAAAACTACGTAATACTACACCTTGCTTTGGAATATCTCATTTTCTCACTGTTTAGGCCTTGAAACAAGTTTAATTAGTAGTAATTATACAAAATTACAATATAATACTACTCTCGGCTCGTAAAAACTGCATTTTCTCCCCGTTTGGACCCTATTCAGCTTTGATAAGGCCTAGTTCAGGCCAATCAGTACTTTAAAGTTTGACTTTTGGTCAAATTTCTCAATCAATATTAGAAACAAGGTTAATTAGTTGTACTTATACATAGAAACTTTGTAATACCATTGACGGCCCTTGAAAACCATGTTTTTCTCCTGTTTGGTCCCTAACTCGGCTCTTATAAGGCCTCGTTCAGGCCAACCAGAGGCTGAAAGTTTGACAAAAGTCAAACTTCCAGATTAAAACTAGAAACAAGTTTAAGTAGTAGTAATTATATATAACACTATGAAATACTATTCGCTGCTCTTTAAAATCAAGTTTACTCCCTGTTTACGCCATATCCGGCTCCTAATTCAGGCCAATCGGGGTGAAAGTTTGACTTTTGATCAAACTTCCCAAATAAGACTTGAAACAAGTTTAATTAGAAGTAATTATATATAAAAACTATGTAATACGACTCCCGTCTCTGGATAATCATATTTTGTCCCTGTTTTGGGCCTTATTAGTATCTTATAAGTTTGACTTTGGGTCAATTGGGGCTGAAAGTTTGACTTTTGGTCAAACTTCTTAATTAAGAGTAGAAATAAGGTTAATTAGTCGTATTTGTGCATAGAAACTCTATAATACCACTCTCGCATTTTAAGAACCATGTTTTCTCCTCATATGGGCCCTATTCGGCTCTTATGTAGCTTTGTTCAGGCCAATCAGAGATGAAAGTTTGGCTTTCAGTCAAACATCCCAATTAAGACTAGAAACAAGGTTAAGTAGCTGTAATTGTACATTGAAACTATATAATATTACAGCCGGCTCTTGAGAACCACGTTATCCCCATGTTTCTTCCCTATGAGGCATAGTTTAGGCTAATCGAGGATGAAAGTTTGGCTTTTGATCAAACTTCCCAATTAAGATAAGAAATTAGTTTAATTGATAGTATTTGTACATAAAAACTATGTAATAACACTCCCAGCTTTTGAAAATCACGTTTTCTCCCCGTTTAGGCCCTATTTGGCTCTTATAAGGCCTATTTCAAACCAATCGGGGCTGAAAGTTTGACTTTTAATCAAAGTTCCCAATTAAGACTAGAAACAAGTTAATTGGTAGTATTTATACATAGAAACGATGTAATACCCACTCGCGACTCTTGAAAACTATGTTTTATTCCCGTTTAGGCCCTATTCAGCTCTTATAAGGCCTAGTTCAGACTAATCGGGGCTAAAAGTTTGACTTTTGGTTAAACTTCTCAATTCAGACTAGTAATAAGGTTAATTGATAGTATTTGTATATAAAAACTATGTAATACCACCCCGGCTCTTGAGAACCCAAATTTCTCCATGTTTGGGCCCAATTTGGCTCTTATATCCCTACTTCAGGACAATCGAGAAAGAAAGCTTGACTTGACTTTTGGTTAAACTTCCCAATAAAGAGTAGAATGAAGGCTAATTGGTAGTTATTGTAATTAGAAACTATATGTAATACTACTCCTGCTCTTGACAGCCTCGTTTTCTCCCCGTTTGGGCCCTACTTGGCTATTATAAGGCCTAATTAGGCCAATCAGTGCCAAAGTTTGACATTTGGTCAAACTTCCCAATTAATACTAGAAACAAGGTAAATTGGTAGATTTGTATATAGAAATTGTGTAATACCACTTTTAACCCTTGAAAATCATATTTTCTCTTCGCTTGGGCCCTGTTCGGCTCTTATAATGCTTAGTTCAGGCCTATCGAGGTTGAAATTTTGACTTTTAGTCGTTTTCCGAAATTAAAACTAGAAACAAGTTTAATTAGTAGTAATTATACATTAAACTACGTAATACCACACACGGCTCTTGAAAACCATAATTTCTTCCTATTTGGATCCTATACGGCTCTTATAAGGCTTAATTCAGGCTAATCAAGGACCAGAAACAGGTTAATTGAAGTAGTTGAAAATAAAACAATGTAATACTACTCCAGGCTCTTAAAAATCACATTTTCACATGTTTAGGCCCTATTTGGCTCTTATATAAGAACAGATTCATACCTATCGGGGTTGAAAGTTTTACTTTTGATCAAACATCCCAATTAAGGATAGAAATAAGTTAATTAGTAATGTCTGTACATAGCGACTATGTACTACCACTCCTCGCCAATAAGAATAATATTTTTTTCTCTATTTGGGCCCTATTCGGCTCTAAATAGGTCTAATTCAGCTAATCGGGGCTAAAAGTTTGATTTTTGATCAAATTTTCAAATTATGACTAGAAATTAGGTTTATTAGTAGTATTTATACATATAAAATATGTAATACCACTCCTGACTCTTAAAAATCACATTTTCTCCCTCTTTAGGCCTATTCGGCACTTGTAAGGCCTAGTTCAGGCCAATCGGGATGGAAGCTTAACGTTTAGTCAAACTTTTTAATTAAAACTAGAAATAAGGTTAATTGATAGTAATTGTACATTGAAACTATGTAACAACACTCATGGCTCTTGAAAACCATGTTTTCCTCCCATTTTGGCCCAATTCGGCTTATATAAGGCTTAAGTTCAGGCGAATCAGGACTGAAAGTTTGACTTTGATTAAACTTTCTAATTAAGAATAGAAATAAGGTTAGTTGATAGTATTTGTACATAGAAATTATATAATACCACTTCCGGCTCTTGAAAATCACGTTTTCTTCTAATTTAAGCCCTATTTGGCTCTCATAAGGCCTAGTTTAGGCCAATCAGTCTTGAAAATTTGGCTTTTTGTTAAACTTCATAATTAAGACATGAAATAAGGTTAATTGGTAGTATCTGCATATAGAAAATTTGTAACACCACTCTTGGCTTATGAGAGCTATGTTTTTTACCTGTTTGGGCCCGATTTTACTCTTATATGGCATAGTTTAGGCCAATCGGGGATGAAAATTTGACTTTTGGTCAAACTTCCCAATTAAGACTAAAACAAAGTTAATTTGTAGTAATGGTACATAGAAACTATGCAATACTACTCCCGATTTTTGAAAAACAGATTGTCCCCATGTTTATTCCTTATTCAGCTCTTAAAAAGTTCAGGCAAATCGGGGCTAAAAGTTTGTCTTTTGGTCAAACTTCCCAATTAAAACTAGAAATAAGGCTAATTGGTAGTATTTGTACATAGAACTATGTAATTCCACTCCTGGCCCTTGACAATCATGTCTTCACCACGTTTAGGTCCTATTCGGCTCTTGTATGGCGTAGTTCTGACCAATCGGGGATGAAAGATTGACTTTTAGTCAAACTTCCCAATTAAGTCTAGAAACAAGAATAATTAGTAATAATTGTACATAGAAACTATGTAATAATACACTTGGCTCTTGAAAATCATGTTTTCCCATGTTTATTCTCTAGTCGGCTTTTATAAGGCCTAATTCAGGCCAATCGGGGCTGAAAGTTTAATTTTTGATCAAAATTTCCAATTAAGATTAGAAATAAAGTTAATTGGTAGTATTTATACATAAAAACTTCGTATTACCACACTAGGCTCTTGAAAATCATGATTTCTCCTTGTTTGGGCCCTATTCGGTTCTTAGAAGTCATAGTTCAGTCCGATCGGGTGTTGAAAGTTTGACTTTTGCTCAAACTTTCTAATTAAAGCTAGAATAAGGTTAATTGGAAGTATCTGGATAAAGAAACAATGTAATACAACTTCTGGCTCTTGAAAATTAGTTTTCTCCCCGTTTAGGCCCTATTTAACTCTTATATAAGGCCTAGTTAAGGCCAATCGGGGCAGAAAGTTTGACTTTTGGTCAAACATTTCAATTAAGACTCGAAACAAGGTTAAATTTGTAGTGATAGTTCATAGAAACTATGTAATACAATTCTTGGCTCTTGGAAATCACACTTTCCCCATATTTGTTTCCTATTCGACTCTTATAAGGTTCAGGTTCATCGGGGCTAAAAGTTTGGCTTTTAGTCAAACTTCCCAATTAAAACTAGAAAAGGGTATTTAGTAGTATTTTGTCATAGAAATTTTGTAATACCACTCCCGACACTTGAAGACTAAAAAAAAGGCTAATTAGTAATAATTGCACATAAAAACTATGTAATACTACTCCCCCATTCTTGAAAACCACGTTTTCAATATTTTTATTCCCTATTCAGCCTCTATGTGGTCTAGTTTAGGCCAATCTAAGCTAAAAGTTTGACTTTTGATCAAAAAGTTTCCAATAAAGATTACAAAATAAGGTCAATTGGTAGTATTTGTTCATAGAAACTATGTAATGCCACTCCAAGCTCTTGAAAATCACGTTTTCTCCCCGTTTGGGACTTATTCGGCTCATATAAGGCCTAGTTCAGGTCAAGCGGGGTTGGAAGTTTGACTTTAGTTAAACTTCCCAACTAAGACTAGAAATAAGGTTAATTAGAAGTATTTGTTCCTAGAAACTATGTAATATCACACTCCCGGCTCTTGAGAACTATGTTTTCTCCATATTTCGGCTCAATTCGGCTCTTATACTTCAGGAATATTCAGGTAGAAATTTGACTTTTTGTCGAACTTCCCATTTAGGATTAGAAATAAGCTTAATTGGTAGTATTTGTGCATTGAAACGATGTAATACCACTCTCTGCTCTTGAAAACTATATTTTCCTATGTTTTATCCCTATTTGGCTCTTATAACGCCAATTTCAGGCCAATCGGGGTTGGAAGTTTGACTTTTCATCAAACTTACCAATTAAGACTAGAAATAAGGTTAACTAGTAATATTTATACATAAAATCTATATAATATCACTTCTGGCGGTTGAGAAAAAAATTTCTCCCTGTTTGGGCCCTATTGGCTCTTATAAGGCCAAGTTCAGGCCAATCGGGCTGAAAATTTGACTTTTTGTCAAACTTCTCAATTAGTACTAGAAACTAAGTTAATTGAGGGTAATTGTACATTGAAACTATGTAATACAACCCCAGCTCTTGAGAACCACGTTTTCCCATGTTTGTTTCTTATTCGGCCCAATAAGACGTAGTTTTAGGCCAAAAGAGCTGAAAGTTTGGCTTTAGATCAAACTTTCCAATTAAGACTAAAAATAAGTTTAACTGATAGTATTTGTACATAAAAACTTTATAATATTATTCTCGACTCTTGAGAACCATGTTTTCCCTATGTTTGTTCCCTATTCGACTGTATTATGGTCTAGTTCAGGCCAATCGGGACTGAAAGTTTGACTTTTGTTCAAAGTTCTATACTAAGACCTGAAACAAGGTTAATTAGTTAGTAATTTACCTAAAAATTTTGTAATACCACTCTCAGCTCTTGAAAATCACATTTTCCCCATGTTTGTTTTTTGTTTGGCTCTTATAAGGCTTAGTTTAGGCCAATTAGGGCTGAAAGTTTGGCTTCTGGTGAAACTTCCTAATTAAGACTAGAAATAAGTTCAATTGATAGTATTTGTACATATAAACTTTGTATTACCACTCTCGGCTATTGAAAATCACATTTTCTTCTCGTTTGGGCCCTATTCAGCTCTTATAAGGCTAATTTTAGCCATATCGAGACCAAAAGCTTTGGTTAAAATTTTCAATTAAGAGTAGAAATAAGTTTAATTGATAGTATTTGTATATAGAAACTATGTAATACCACTCCTGACTCTTGAAAATCACGTTTTCACCCTGTTTATTCCCTATTTGGCTCTTATATGGCCTAGTTCAGGCCAAACGGGGATGAAAGTTTGACATTTGGCTATACCCCAAATTAAGAGTAGACATAAGGTTAATTGGTAATAGTTGTATATAGAAACTTTGTAATACCACTCTCAACTTTTGAGAACTACATTTTCTTCCTGTTTGGCCCTATTCGGCTCTTATGTGCCCTAATTTCATCCAATCGGGGATGAAAGTTTTACTTTTAGTCAAACTTCCAAATTAAGACTATAGAAACACAGTTAATTTGTAATAATTGCGCAAATAAACTATGTAAGACTATTCCTATCTTTTGATAACAACATTTTCTCCCATTTAAGCCCTAACTCGGCTCTAATAACGCCTAGTTCAGGCCAATTAAGGCCAAAAGTTTGACTTTTGGTCAAACTTTATAATTAATATTAGAAATAAGGTTAATTAGAAGTAATTGTATATAGAAACTATAAAGACTACTCTGGACTCTTGAGAACCACATTTCCTCATGTTTTTTCCCCTATTTTGATCTTATAAGGTCTAATTTTGGCCAATCGGGGCTGAAAGTTTGGCTTTTAGTGAAACTTCCTAATTAAGACTTGAAATAAGCTTAATTGATAGTATTTGTACAAAGAAACAATATAATGCCACTCCCGGCTCTTGAAAAATACGTTTTCCCATTGTTTAGGCCTTATTCGGTTCTTATAAGGCATAGTTCTGGCCAAATCAAGGTTGAAATTTTGACTTTTAGTGAAACTATCCAATTTAACTAGAAATAAGTTTAATTGATAGTATTTTTTACATAGAAACTGTGTAATTCAACTCCTGGCTCTTGAAAATCATATTTTCTCCTTGTTTGGACCTTATTTGGCTCTTATATACTGCCAGGTTCAAGCCAATCAGTGTTGAAAGTTTGACTTTTATTAAAACATCCTATTTAAGAGTAAAAATAAGGTTAATTAGTAATGTTTTTATATAAAAACTATGTAATATCACTCCCGGCTATTGAGAACACTTTATTCTTCCCATTTTGGCCCATTCGGCTCTCATAAGGCCTAATTCAAGACAATTACGGTTGAAAATTTAACTTTTAGTCAAACTTCTCAATAAAGACTCGAAATAAGGTTAATTGGTAGTATTTGCTCATAGAAACTATTTAATACTAGTTTCAGCTCTTGAAAATCATGTTTTCCCCGTTTTGGCCCTATTCGGCTCTTATGAGGCTTAGTTTCATGCCAATCTGGGCTTTAAGTTTGATTTCTGGTCAAACTTCTCGATTAAGATTAGAAATAAGGATAATTAATAGTAATTATATATAGAAACTATGTAATAAAACTTACGGCTCTTGAAAACCATATTTTCTTCTCATTTCGGCCCTATTCGGCTCTTATTATAGGCCTAGGTTCAGGTCAATCGTGGCTGATTTTTGGTTAAACTTTTAAATTAAGACTATAAATAATGTTAATTGATAGTATTAATATATAGAAACTATATAACACCACTCTCAGATCATGAGAACTACATTTTCTACCTGTTTGGGCCTATTCGGCCTGATATAGCCTAGTTTGACTTTTGGTCAAACTTCCCAATTAAGAGTGGAAACAAGGTAAATTTATAGTAATTGTATGTACAACTATATAATACTACTCCTGGCACATGAAAATCACGTTTTCCCCGTGTTTGTTCCCTATTCAGTTCTTGTAAGGCCTAGTTCAGGCCAATTGGGCCTGAAAGTTTGGCTTTTGATCAAACTTCCAAATAAAGACTAGAAATAAGGGTCATTGGTATTATTTGTATATAGAAACGAAGTAATACCACTCCCGGCCAATGAAAATCACGTTTTCTCCCATTTTAGGCCCTATTTGGCTCTAATAAGGCCTAGTTCAGGCTAATCAAGGTCAAAAGTTTGGCTTTTGGCTTTTGGTCAAACTTCCCAATTAAAACTGGAAACAAGGTTAATTGATAGTATTATACATAGAAACTATTTAATACCCCTGCCAGTTATTAAAAATCATGTTTTCTCCACGTTTACGCCCATCCGGCTCTTATAAGGCCTAATTAAGGCCAATTGAGACTGAATGTTTGACTTTTAGTCAAACTTGCCAATTAAGATTAGAAACATGTTAATTGCAGGTATTTATACATAGAAACTATGTAATATCACGGTTCTTGAAAATCACGTTTTCTCCCATTTAGGCTCTTTTTGTCTCTTATGAGGCTTAGTTCAGACCAACCAGGGTTGAAATTTTGACTTTTGGTCAAACTTTTAATTAATATTAGAAATAAGGTTAATTAGTAGTATTTATACATAGAAACTATGTAATACCACTCTCGGCTCTTGAGGACCATATTGGGCTCTTATACGGCTTCTTCAGGCCAATCGGCTATGAAAATTTGACATTTGGTCAAACTTCCTAATTAAGACTTATAAGAGCCGAGTAGGGCTCACACGGGGAGAAAATGTGGTTCCCAAGATCCAGGAGTAGTATTACAAATTTTCAGTCAAATTGGGCTGAAAGTTTGACTTTTTGTCAAACTTTCCAATTAATATAAGAAAAAATGTTAATTGGAAGTAATTGTACATAGAAACTTTGTAATACTACTCTAGATTCTTATGATCCACTTTTTGCCCATCTTTGTCCCCTATTCAGCTCCTATAAGGCCTAGTTTAGGCCAATCAGGCTGAAAGTTTGGCCCTGATCAAACTTTCTAATTAAGACTAAAAATAAGTTTAATTAATAGTATTTGTACATGAAAATTATGTAATACTACTCCCGACTTTTAAGAACCAAGTTTTTCCCATGTTTGTTTCCTATTCCGCTCTTATAAGACCTTGTTGAGGCCAATCGGGGTTGAAAGTTTGGATTTTGATCAAACTTTCTAATTAAACATAGAAATAAGTTTAATTGATAGTATTTGTAAATCGAAACTATATAATACCATTCTCGACTCTGGAAAATCACGTTTTCTCCCCGTTTAATTAGAAGGCTAGTAGGCCAAAGCGGGTCTAAAAGTTTGACTTTTGGTTAAACCTTCCAATTAAGACTAGAAATAAGTCTAATTGATAGTATGTTTACACAGAAACTTTGTAATACTACTTCCGGCTGTTGAATATCACATTTTCTCCTTGTTTAGGCCCTATTCGGCTCTTATATGGCCTAGTTCAGGCCAATCAGAATGAAAGTTTGATTTTTGGTCAAACTTCTCATTTAAGACTAGAAATAAGGTTATTTGATAGTAATTGTACATAGAAACTATGTAATACGACTCTCATCTCTTGATAAGCACATTTTTCCCTGTTTATTATCCAGCTGGCTAATCGGGGCTGAAAGTTTGACTTGGTCAAACTTTCCAATTAAAACTAGAGATAAGGTTAATTATAGTATTTGTACATAGAAAAAAAATGTAATATCACTCACGGCTCTTGAAAACTACGTTTCTCTCGTTTAGGCCCCTTTTAACTTTTAAGGCCTAATTTAGTCTAATCGGGGTCAATAGAGGCTGAAAGTTTAACTTTTGGTCAAACTTCCCAGGCTAGAAGTAGGGTTAATTGGTATTATTTGTACTTATAAGCTTATATAATGAAAAACACCTAGAGGGGGGGTGAATAGGTGTGATTGCTAATCTACGAAACTAAATGCAAACTAAGTGCGCTAAATGCGGAAGCTAATGCAAATTATGCACAAACTAATACAATACAACAAGTGTAGCCGAATTCCCCTTGCGAGGCTCTGGACTAACTCCTCTTGATTCCCCTTGAAATGGGTTGAGGCGCTATGTGAAGCTCTTGTTGGATGAGTATAAGTTAGGCACACACACACAAGCAATCCAAGCAATGTGTACACACAAACAACCAAGCATATAAGAGTGAATAACAATATGAATAAATGCAAGGCAATATGAAATATGCACAACACAAGCAATTATGATATGATATGTATATGATGCTTTGCACAAAGTAAATGAGAGAGAGTTAGAGAGACAATGGGAGCAATCGCAAACAACGAGATTTGTTTCGAGGTTCGAGCACCTTGCTCTACATCCCCGCCTACACCACCGTGTAGGATTTCCACTATCTCAACTCCCACCGAGGGAACCTCTACCGAAGAGGATTTCTTACAACCCAAGGAGTACCTAACTCCTCTCTCAATACAAACCACAACACCTCACACTAGAGGTGTCAACCAACAACCACACCTCTACCTAAGAGGCTTACAAACACAATCCCAATCACCTCACACTTGAGGGATCCAAACCAATACCACTCCGATCACCTCTACCGAAGAGGGATTCACAAATAAAAGGAGGGTTACAACACAAGAGGTTAACAACAACAACCTCAAACTCTCTCTTTCTTTCTTTTTCCACAAAACAAAGATCCTAATAGTTTAGGATAGAAGATATAGCTCAAGTGTGGAAACAATGTGTTTTGGAAAACAAGAACTCAAAGAAAACACTTGGGAAATTTCTTGTAAAAGATAAAGAATGAAAGCCAATACAAAAATCCCAAATTCCAATTTCTTTGATTTTTCCAAAACCCAAAAACACAAAGAATAAATCTTGTTAGCACTTAAAACTCTTTTAAAACTCTTTTAATCACTTTAGAAAACTGGTATTTTTCTTCTTGAAAAACTTGGCCAAAATCCCCAAAGAGATGGGGTTTATATAGCCCCTAGGAAAAACTAGCCGTTAGGCTGATGTGGCAGTCTGACCAACTGCCGGTCGACCGGCCCGGTCGACCGCCAACGGTCAAAAATGTGACCGTTGGGCAGCAGCGGTCGACCGGTCCAGTCGACCGAAAATTCCCGAGAGCAGAGCTCTCAACTCGGTCGACCGGTCCGGTCGACCGACTACATGTGTCGCCAGCGTGCACGATTGTGCACATCGGTCGACCGACCCGGTCGACCGGCCACTTGGTGCGGTCGACCGGTCCGGTCGATCGAACTGGCCTGGCAGGCACAGTGCAGGGTCAGAAAAACAGTGTAAAATATTTTCTAAAAATCTTTTAACACTTCTAAAAAATTCACAAAATTTGTTTTATCATTTTATATTAAAACATACACCTGTGATAAAAATTTCAAGACAATATATCAACATATCAATTTATTTTTGTGTCTTGCAAATTTTATCAAAAACAAAACTTGTATTTTTATCAAACTTGATTTTTCCAAAACATGAATAGGGATATCAAAATAAGTTTGTTTAGCAAGTTAAAAACATGTATGTATAACTAGAATACATCTACTATACATATAAAACATGTAAACTTGTTTTGATCAACTATTCATAAAAACCAAATATCAAATCATAAAACGTGTGTTTTGTGCACTTGAGCATATCAACTAACTAAGCTTTACAAATGGATCTAAAACACAAACTCTAAACTAGATACCTAAGTCTTCTTGACGATCTTCATCTTCAAGTAGACTTGCTCCAAAACTCCGTGATTCTCCAAGTGCAAAGGTATGATCTTTAAGCTTTGGCACCGGAATCATCAAGAATAGCTTCTAATCATCTTGTTGAAGCTAATCACCAACTAATATCCTGTTAATGATCTGAAACTTAGAAACACAAGAATATTAGTAAACATAACTACATGAGTGTTGATCATCATCAAAACTAGAGTGGAAGGCCATTGGGCCAACAATCTCCCCCTTTTTGGTGATGACAAAACTCATGGAGTTATATATGCATGGATTAAAGTTAAGCTTCAAAGAAGCTCCCCCTTAACTCATGCATCACAATAAACATAATAGATATGCAATGAAAGCACATGATACTAAACAAAAGCATGCATCATATCTTATTATTTATCGTTATGCATGAACTTGGTATATGCAAAAAAATGCAAAAACACAATCATGCATATATAAAAACAAAACTCAAATTCTTCTCCCCCTTTTTGTCAATCATCAACAAAGGGGTAATCAAAACCATAAATAAAACGAGGGGTAAAAATCTTTCTCCCCCTTTTTGTCAATCAAAACAATGCAAACAATGTTCTCCCCCTTTTTGTCTAAAACAAAAAACAAAATCAATAAGGGGTGACTACAAACATGATATCAATTAAAAATATGTCAATGAAGCATCTTGATACCAATAAATAAGAATCAATATATGTTATATGCTATATACATTCATGAAGAGGAAGACGCTAAGTTAGCTTCCCTACACATATGCATTACATGAAGAAGGGATGACAAGCCCCAATTCACATAACACATATTATGTAATGCATAAGAGGAGATGTGAAGCTCCCCCTACACACGTATATCATATAAAGAAGAGTTGTCAAGCTCCTCAATTTATAATATACTCAACATGAATCTATATGTAAGAGAGATGTTAAGCTCTCCTTGCATATAGGAAATACAAATCAAAACTTTGAATATTTTATTTAAACAAATTTTGAAAATACCAATTGTAATTAAACATAACAAATTACCAATTGTAAAAACAACATAACAAATTTTGAATGTCTAAACACAAATTTTGATACCAATTGTAAGAATATATTTCATTTTGAAAATTTGATGTTGATATCATATGTTTAAAATAACAACTTTTAATCATAAAGTGTGGGAGTACAAATACCAATTGAAATACAAAATCAAATTTTCTCCCCCTTTATGAAAAACAAACTAAAGACATGCATAGTCTTGATAACAATTTAAAAGTAATCAATTTAAACAAAATTGAAACTCAAGCACTAGCATAAACACAAACATATATATGTATGAAAGATAGATACCAATAGAAATTGATATACTTGGAATTTAAAGCATACATACAAAACATATATGAGTATACAAGAAGATCAAAATGATACCAATTGAAAGAGTTCAATGATACCAATTGACATAACAATAAGTTCAAGTGTATACATCATTTTATCTACCACCCAATCATAATTCAAGTTTTAAAGATTTTCAATTTAGGGCATACATGAACATGATCTCCCATCCTACCGCCCTTAGAAGGTAGGGGTTTTCAAAAATAGATTTGAAAATTATAGCTTAGTTTGAAAAACTCTACCAAAGTGAAGAACATCGCAACTAGTTAAATGGAAAACTTGTTAACTAGTCGAAATCCTTCAAGAAAGGAATAAAACAAAATTGTTTTCCATAAACATGAAATTCACATCATATCAAACACTCAAGTTCAATTAGGCATAAATAAGACTCATGAAAACAAAACATGAGCAAGCAATAGATGTGAGTGTACAAATAAAATATGAAGATCATAAATATGAAAATTATTTCATTAAGCTCAATTATTCCTTAAAAACACGAAATCATCAAAACTATCTAATCTTCACGGCATATGTATGTCTAATACAAACTAAAGTATATATACATATCCAAGATACAAACGAGTCCACAAGGATATATGCATGAAGGCACGTGGCTCAAAAAGGATACTCATGTATAGTCAATAGTTTGGATAAGATGGACATATACATGAAGTTAAACATAAATACATGAATCATGAAAAACTAAATTTTCATCACAACAAATTTCATTTCAAGGTATATGTATGAATTGTCAAACATGAAGTATACATACATATCCCTAAACACAATTGAGTCCAAATATAGATTTGCATGAAAGGCAAATGACTCAAGGGGTATACATGTATATCTTAAAGTTTGGCAATACAAACATATACATGAAGTGAAACACACAATCATAAAACAAATTCAAAATGGAATACAAGTTTGAAATGTATGAATCATCAAAACTAGACTATACTAGCACATCTAATGGGTTCAAATAAGCATTCAATTCCAACTATATATAGATTTATTTGTAGCCCATCCTATGTACAAGTATATAACTAGTCTTAATGAAAACTAACACTTAAACATATATTCAAAACATGAAGCATCAAAACAAACTTAAAAGTCATCATGATAAAACTAAAACAAGATTATTATGTAAATTCACATGTATTAGATTCATGATGTACATTGTAGCTTAAACAAACGTGAGAACACTAAGTATGGGTTCATATAAGCATATGTGTCTCAAATACTATACATGTATGTCAAGGATCTAATAGACATGGAATGAACATACTAATCCATAGACAATAAAACAAGCTATAAAACATCAAAACATGCCAATAAAGATGAACATGGAAAGCTTGTAAACAATAAATGGGAGTAAAGGATTGTTACCAAAACCGAAGAAGCAACTCTCCTTGTCTCCAAAACATGGTGGTCATCTCCACCAAATCTTCCCTTGAAAGTGATGCATCCATATGATTTCCTTTAAGTACGGAACGCATCCACTCCAAGGTGTCATCACTCTCACGTCATGTGAGAGCCCACACCTACATCAAAAACAATAGGAGGGGTGGTCTTTGGTACCCATACTCTTTTGGGTCCATGGGGGTTAGTGTCTTCTCTAACCCAAACAAACTTCTTGGCTAAATTTTCAACATGTAAACGATCATAGCAAAATTTAGCAAGATGGCCTTTTCGGCCACAATGTGTACATGTGTACACATGAACATACTTGTGTTGATGGTGTCCGTGTGAAGCATGTGTATGCCGTGATGGGTGTGCATGCATAAGGATGGAACTTGTTTCTTTCGAACCAAGGTTTCCAACCGTGTGTGGTTCATGGCACATTGGCTCATAGTGGAGCCCAAACAATCTACTCTCTTCTTTAGCATACAAATTTCATCATTAATCCTAGAAGAAGAGGTACATGCATTAGGTAGTCTAGATGAAGAAGCTACACTAGCATGGCAAACATGTGCATCAATCTTATTTTGTAAAAATTCATTTTTCTTTAAACATGCATCCAAATCTTTAGAAATTGAAGCAATCTTAATTTTCAAAGAATCATTTTCTTTTAAAACAAAATCAACTTTTGAAGACAAGTTTTCATTTTTCTTCAAAAGAACATGGCAATCATTTTTATTTTTCAAAAAGTTATTTTCTTTAAGTGCAAGATCAAGTTGAGATTTTAATGAATCCCTCTCATTATGGACCTCAACCTTTTCTTGCAAAACACAATCAAGTCTAGAATGCAAACACTTATTTTCTTTTTCAATTTCTAGACTTTTTTTTTTCAAAATCTTATATTTTTCAATTAGTTTTTCACAAACTATGGATAGTTCTTCATTCAAAGCATGGGCATCAATATGATCATTTGAAGAACTAGCATCATCATCACTATCTAATGGAGTTTCCGAGTGTACCTCAAGGGAGTCATTCCCTTGGACCATGAAGCATTGTGAATTTGATTCTCCACTAGATTCCTCTTCTTGTTGGATTGGTAATAGAAGCTTGGAGGTGGTGGTTGTTGTCAACTTGTTCCACACTGCAAAAGCGGAATCAAGATTAGAAACACACATAAGATAATCTTTAGGTAATGTGCTTCTAATGGCCTCTAGGGCTTGAGTATTGGCCCCTATATGATTACCATCACCAAGATAACATCTCTTGGTGGCGGCAAGGAAAACGTGCAAACCTAGGGTCTTTAGGTACATGGACATCCTATACTTCCAAACATCAATGTTGGAAGGGTCAAAGCTAGGAGGGGTCATGAAGTCCATGGTAAACTATATATGAATATGCAAACAAACAAATGCAAATGAGATTAGCAAGCAAATGGATCACTCCTAGGATGTTAAGCCTAAGTATCAGGAGCACTAGCTCTGATACCAATTGAAAAACACCTAGAGGGGGGGTGAATAGGTGTGATTGCTAATCTACGAAACTAAATGCAAACTAAGTGCGCTAAATGCGGAAGCTAATGCAAATTATGCACAAACTAATACAATACAACAAGTGTAGCCGAATTCCCCTTGCGAGGCTCTGGACTAACTCCTCTTGATTCCCCTTGAAATGGGTTGAGGCGCTATGTGAAGCTCTTGTTGGATGAGTATAAGTTAGGCACACACACACAAGCAATCCAAGCAATGTGTACACACAAACAACCAAGCATATAAGAGTGAATAACAATATGAATAAATGCAAGGCAATATGAAATATGCACAACACAAGCAATTATGATATGATATGTATATGATGCTTTGCACAAAGTAAATGAGAGAGAGTTAGAGAGACAATGGGAGCAATCGCAAACAACGAGATTTGTTTCGAGGTTCGAGCACCTTGCTCTACATCCCCGCCTACACCACCGTGTAGGATTTCCACTATCTCAACTCCCACCGAGGGAACCTCTACCGAAGAGGATTTCTTACAACCCAAGGAGTACCTAACTCCTCTCTCAATACAAACCACAACACCTCACACTAGAGGTGTCAACCAACAACCACACCTCTACCTAAGAGGCTTACAAACACAATCCCAATCACCTCACACTTGAGGGATCCAAACCAATACCACTCCGATCACCTCTACCGAAGAGGGATTCACAAATAAAAGGAGGGTTACAACACAAGAGGTTAACAACAACAACCTCAAACTCTCTCTTTCTTTCTTTTTCCACAAAACAAAGATCCTAATAGTTTAGGATAGAAGATATAGCTCAAGTGTGGAAACAATGTGTTTTGGAAAACAAGAACTCAAAGAAAACACTTGGGAAATTTCTTGTAAAAGATAAAGAATGAAAGCCAATACAAAAATCCCAAATTCCAATTTCTTTGATTTTTCCAAAACCCAAAAACACAAAGAATAAATCTTGTTAGCACTTAAAACTCTTTTAATCACTTTAGAAAACTGGTATTTTTCTTCTTGAAAAACTTGACCAAAATCCCCAAAGAGATGGGGTTTATATAGCCCCTAGGAAAAACTAGCCGTTAGGCTGATGTGGCAGTCTGACCAACTGCCGGTCGACCAGCCCGGTCGACCGCCAACGGTCAAAAATGTGACCGTTGGGCAGCAGCGGTCGACCGGTCCGGTTGACCGACTACATGTGTCGCCAGCGTGCACGATTGTGCACATCGGTCGACCGACCCGGTCGACCGGCCACTTGGTGCGGTCGACCGGTCCGGTCGACCGAACTGGCCTGGCAGGCACAGTGCAGGGTCAGAAAAACAGTGTAAAATATTTTCTAAAAATCTTTTAACACTTCTAAAAAATTCACAAAATTTGTTTTATCATTTTATATTAAAACATACACCTGTGATAAAAATTTCAAGACAATATATCAACATATCAATTTATTTTTGTGTCTTGCAAATTTTATCAAAAACAAAACTTGTATTTTTATCAAACTTGATTTTTCCAAAACATGAATAGGGATATCAAAATAAGTTTGTTTAGCAAGTTAAAAACATGTATGTATAACTAGAATACATCTACTATACATATAAAACATGTAAACTTGTTTTGATCAACTATTCATAAAAACCAAATATCAAATCATAAAACGTGTGTTTTGTGCACTTGAGCATATCAACTAAACTAAGCTTTACAAATGGATCTAAAACACAAACTCTAAACTAGATACCTAAGTCTTCTTGACGATCTTCATCTTCAAGTAGACTTGCTCCAAAACTCCGTGATTCTCCAAGTGCAAAGGTATGATCTTTAAGCTTTGGCACCGGAATCATCAAGAATAGCTTCTAATCATCTTGTTGAAGCTAATCACCAACTAATATCCTGTTAATGATCTGAAACTTAGAAACACAAGAATATTAGTAAACATAACTACATGAGTGTTGATCATCATCAAAACTAGAGTGGAAGGCCATTGGGCCAACATATAATACTATTCTCGTATCTTGATAACCATGTTTTCTCCTTGTTTAGGCCCTGCTAAGCTTTTATAGGGCCTTCTTCAGGCCAATCAGGGCAGAAAGATTGACTTTTCATCAAACTTCCTAATTAATACTAGAAACAAGGTTAATTGAAAATAATTATACATTCAAACTATGTAATACTATTTTTGGCTCTTGAGAACCATGTTTTCCCCATGTTTGTTCCCGATTCTACTCTATAAGGCCTAGTTTAGTTCAATCGGGGCTGAATTTTGGCTTTTGATCAAACTTCCCAATTAAGACTAGAAATAAGGTTATTTGGTAATACTTATATATAGAAACTATTTAATATCCCTTATGGCTCTTAAAAATCACATTTTCTCCCTGTTTAGGCTCATTCGACTCTTATAATGCCTAATTCAGGCCAATAGGGGCTGAAAGTTTGACTTTTGGCCAAACTTGCCAATTAAGACTAGAACCAAGGTTAATTGGTAATAATCATGCATAGAAACTATATAATACTACACCCGGCACTTGAGAATTATGTTTTCCCCCGTGTGGGCCCTACTAGGCTCTTATAAGGCCTAGTTCATACTAATCGGGCCGAAAGTTTGACTTTTTGTCAAACTTCCCAATTAATACTAGAAATAAGGTTCATTAGAAGAAATTGTATATAGAAACTATGTAATACTACTCCCAACTCTTTAGAACCACTTTTTACCCATGTATATACCCTATTCGGCTCCTATAAAGCCTGGTTTAGACCAATCGGGGCTGAAAGTTTAGCTTTTGGTCAAACTTTTCAATTAAGACTAGAAATAAGGTTAATTGGTAGTATTTGTACATAGAAATGATGTAATATCACTTACAGTACTTGAAAACCACGTTTTCCCCCATTTAGGCCATTTTCAGCTCTTGAAGGGCTAGTGCGGGCCAATCAAGGCTAAAAGTTTGATTTTTGGTTATACTCCCCAATTGAGGTTAGAAATAAGGTTCATTGGTATTATTAGTACTTTGAATGCATGTAATATTACTCCCGTATCTTGAGAACCCCGTTTTCTCCTCATTTGGGCCCTACTCGGCTTTTATAGGGCCTTGTTCAGGCCAATCAGGGCTGAAAGTTTGGCTTTTAGTTAAACTTCCCAATTAACACTAGAAACAAGGTTAATTGAAAGTAATTGTGCAAAGAAACTAAGCATTATACTCCTGGCTCTTGAGAGCCATGTTTTTCCCATGTTTGTTCCCTATTCGGCTCTTATAAATCCTAGTTTAGTCCAATCGGGGCTGAAATTTGGCTTTAAATCAAACTTCCTAATTAAGACTAAAAACAAGATTAATTGGTTGTATTTATACATAGAAACTATGTAATAACCCTTATGGTTCTTAAAAAGCATGTTTTCTCCTCGTTTAAGCCCATTCGGCTCTTATAAGACCTAATTCAGGGCAAACGGGGCTGAAAGTTTGACTTTTAGTCAAACTTGCCAATAAAGAACAGAAACAAGGTTAATTGGTAGTATTTATACATAGAAATGATGTAATACCACTCACGGTCCTTGAAAATCACATTTTTCTCCCATTTAGGCCCTATTCGTCTCTAATAAGGCCTAGTTCAGACCAATCGAGTTTGAAAACTGCACTTTTGGTCAAAATTCCAATTAAGACTAGAAATATGGTTAGTTGGTAGTATTTGTACATAGAAACTTTGTAATACTACACTTAGCTCTAGAGAACCACGTTTTCTTCCCATTTGGGCCTTATTTGGCTCTTATATGACCTACTTCAGGCCAATTAGGGTTGAAAGTTTGACTTTTGGTCAAACTTCCCAATTAAGGCTAGAAATGGTTAATTTATAGTAATTGTACATAAAAACTATGTAATACTACTCCCAGCCCTTGAGAACCACGTTTTCTCCCAGTATGGGCCCTACTTTATTCTTATAAGGCCTAGGTTCAGGCCGATCAGGCAGAAAGTTTGACTTCTTGTCAAACTTCCCAATTAGTATTAGGACAAGGTTTATTGGAAGTAATTGTATATGAAAACTATGTAATACTACTCCGAACTCTTGAGAACCACTTTTTCCCAGTGTTTGTTCCCTTTTCAGTTAAGGCCAATTGGAGCTGAAAGTTTAGATTTTGGTCAAACTTTTTAATTAAGACAAGAAATAAGTTTAATTAGTAGTATTTATACATGAAACTATGTAATATCCCTTATGGCTCTTAAAAATCTCGTTTTCTCACCGTTTAGGCCCATTCGGCTCTTTAAGGCCTAATTCAGACCAAACGGGCTAAAAGTTTGACTTTTGGTCAGACTTACCAATTATGATTAGAAACAAGGTTAATTGATAGTATTTATAAATAAAAACTATGTAATACCACTCATGGTTCTTGAAAATCCTATTTAGGCCTAATTCTTCTCTTGTAAGGTTTACTTCAGACCAATCATCGCTGAAATTTTGACTTTTGGTCAAACTTCCCAATTAATACTAGAAACAAGGTCAATAGGAAGTAATTGTATATAGAAATAAGTTTAATTGATAGTATTTGTAAATCGAAACTATGTAATACCATTCTCGGCTCTTGAAAATCACGTTTTCTCCCCGTTTAATTAGAAGGCTAGTAGGCCAAAGCGGGGCTAAAAGTTTGACTTTTGGTCAAACCTTCCAATTAAGACTAGAAATAAGTTTAATTGATAGTATGTTTACACAGAAACTATATAATACTACTCCCGGCTATTTAATATCACATTTTCTCCTTGTTTAAGCCCTATTCGGCTCTTATATGGCTTAGTTCAGGCCAATCGAGGATGGAAGTTTGACTTTTGGTCAAACTTCTCATTTAAGACTAGAAATAAGGTTAATTGATAGTAATTGTACATAGAAACTATGTAATACGACTCTCATCTCTTGATAAGCACATTTTCCCTATTTATTATCCAGCCGGCTAATCGAGGCTGAAAGTTTGACTTGGTCAAACTTTCCAATTAAAACAAGAGATAAGGTTAATTAACAGCATTTGTGCATAGAAATAGTGTAATATAACTCACGACTCTTGAAAACTACATTTTCTCCCATTTAGGCCCTTTTTGGCTTTTTAAGGCCTAGTTTACTCTAATTGGGGTCAATAGAGGCTGAAAGTTTAACTTTTGGTCAATCTTCCCAGGCTAGAAGTAGGGTTAATTGGTACTATTTGTACTTAGAAAGCATATAATACTATTTTCGTATCTTGATAACCATATTTTCTCCCTGTTTTGGCCCTACTCAGCTTTTATAGGGCCTTCTTAAGGCCAATCAGGGCAGAAAGATTGACTTTTCATCAAACTTCCTAATTAATACTAGAAACAAGGTTAATTGGAAATAATTGTACATTCAAACTATGTATTCCTATTTTTGGCTCTTGAGAACCACGTTTTTCCCATGATTGTTCCCTATTCGGCTCTTATAATAAGGCCTAGTTTAGTCCATTCAGGGCTGAAATTTGGCTTTTGATCAAACTTCCCAATTAAGATTAGAAATAAGGTTAATTGGTAATACTTATACATAGAAACTATTTAATATCCCTTATGGCTCTTAAAAATCACAGTTTCTCCCAATTTAGTCTCATTCAACTCTTATAATGCCTAATTCCGGCCAATAGGGGCTGAAAGTTTGACTTTTGGCCAAACTTGTCAATTAAGACTAGAAAAAAGGTTAGTTGGTGGTATTTGTATACAGAAACTATGTAATACAACTTTTGCTTCCTTAAAATCACGTTTTCTCCCTATTTAGGCCCAATTCGTCTATTATGAGGCCTAATTCAGACCAATAGAGGCTGAAAATTTGACTTTTAGTGAAACTTTCAATTAAGACTAAAAATTAGGTTAATTGGTAGTATTTGCTCATATAAACTATATAATACCACACTCGGCTCTTGAGAATCATGTTTTCTTCCTATTTGGGCTCTATTTGGCTCTTATGGCCCACTTTAGGCTAATTGGAGATGAAAGTTTGACTTTTTGTCAAACTTCCCAATTAAGACTAGAACCAAGGTTAATTGGTAATAATTATGCATAGAAACTATGTATACTAAATCCGGCTCTTAAAAACCACGTTTCCCCCCGTGTGGACCCTACTAGGCTTTTATAAGGCTAAGTTTGTACTAATCGGGCCGAAAGTTTGACTTTTTGTCAAATTTCCCAATTAATATTAGAAATAAGGATCATTAGAAGAAATTGCATATAGAAACTATGTAATACTACCCCCAACTCTTGAGAACCACTTTTTACCAATGTATATACCCTATCGGCTCCTATAAAGCCTGGTTTAGACCAATCGGGGCTTAAAGTTTAGCTTTTGGTCAAACTTTCCAATTAAAACTACTTTTGGTCAAACTTTCCAATTAAAACTAGAAATAAGGTTAATTGGTAGTATTTGTACATAGAAATGATGTAATATCACTTACAGCTCTTGAAAACAACGTTTTCCACCATTTAGGCCATTTTTAGCTCTTGAAGGCCCAGTGCGGACCAATCAATACTACTCTCGTATCTTGAGAACCTCATTTTCTCCTCGTTTGGGCCCTACTCGGCTTTTATAGGGCCTTGTTCAGACCAATCAGGGCTGAAAGTTTGGCTTTTGGTCAAACTTCCCAATTTACACTAGAAATAAGGTTAATTAAAACTAATTGTGCAAAGAAACTAAGCATTCTACTCCATGCTCTTGAGAGCCATGTTTTCCCCATGTTTGTTCCCTATTCGGCTCTTATAAGGCCTAGTTTAGTCCAATCGGGGCTGAATGCTTTTGATCAAACTTCCTAATTAAAACTAAAAACAAGATGTAGTATTTATACATAGAAATTATAAAATATCCCTTATGGTTCTTAAAAAGCACGTTTTCCCCTCATTTAAGCTCATTCGGCTCTTATCAGACCGAATTCAGGCCAAATGGGGCTGAAAGTTTTTTTTTGTTAAGCTTGCCAATTAAGAACAGAAACAAGATTAATTGGTAGTATTTATACATGGAAATGATGTAATACCACTTACGGTCCTTGAAAATCACAATTTTCACCCATGTAGGCTCCATTCGTCTCTAATAAGGCCTAGTTCAGACCAAATCGAGGTTGAAAATTATACTTTAGGTCAAACTTCTAATTAAGACTAGAAATAAGGTTAGTTGGTAGTATTTATACATAGAAACTTTGTGTTACTACACTCAGCTCTAGAGAACCACGTTTTCTTCCCATTTGGGCCCTATTTGGCTCTTATTTGACCTGCTTCAGGCCAATTGGGGTTGAAAGTTTGACTTTTGGTCAAACTTCCCAATTAAGGTTAGAAATAAGGTTAATTGAAAGTAATTGTACATAAATATTATGTAATAATACTTCCGGCCCTTGAGAACCACGTTTTCTCCCCGTATGGGACCTACTTGGTTCTTATAAGGCCTAGGTTCAGGCTGATCAGGCTTAGTTTGACTTTTTTGTCAAACATCCCAATTAGTATTAGAAATAAGGTTTATTGGAAGTAATTGTACATAGAAACTATGTAATACATACCCAACTCTTGAGAACCACTTTTCCTAATGTTTGTTCCCTTTTCGGTTAAGGCCAATCGGAGCTGAAAGTATGGGCTTTTTGTCAAACTTTTCAATTCAGACAAGAAATAAGTTTAATTGGTAGTATTTATTCATGAAACTATGTAATATCCCTTATGGCTCTTAAAAATCTCGTTTTCTCACCGTTGAGGCCCATTCGGCTCTTTAAGGCCTAATTCAGACCAAACGGGTTAAAAGTTTGACTTTTGGTCAGACTTACCAATTATGACTAGAAACAAGGTTAATTGATAGTATTTATAAATAGAAACTATGTAAAACCACTCATGGTTCTTGAAAATCCCATTTAGGGGCTGAATTCGTCTCTTGTAAGGTCTACTTCAGACCAATCAGTGCTGAAATTTTGACTTTTGGTCAAACTTCCCAATTAATACTAGAAACAAGGTAAATAGGAAGTAATTGTATATAGAAACTATGTATTATTACTTTCGACTCTTGAGATCACGTTTTCCCCATGTTTATTCCCTTTTCGGCTCTTATAAGGCTTAGCTCTAGAGAACCACGTTTTCTTCCTATTTGGGCCTTATTTGGCTCTTATATGACCTTCAGGCCAACTAGGGTTGAAAGTTTAACTTTTGTTAGAACTTCCAATTTAAGGCTAGAAATGGTTAATTGGTAGTAATTGTACATAGAAATAATGTAATATCACTCTTGGCTCTTGAAAACTACGTTTTCTCCCATTTAGGCCCTTTTTGGCCTTTTAAGGCCTAGTTTTGTCTAATCAGGGTCAATAGAGGCTGAAAGTTTAACTTTTGGTCAAACTTTCCAAGCTAGAAGTAGGGTTAATTAGTATTATTTGTACTTAGAATGTATATAATATTATTCTCGTATCTTGATAACCATGTTTTCTCCCTGTTTAGGCCCTACTCAGCTTTTATAAGGCCTTCTTCAGGCCAATCAGGGTAGAAAGATTGACTTTTCATCAAACTTCCTAATTAATACTAGAAACAAGGTTAATTGGAAATAATTATACATTCAAACTATGTAATACTATTTTGGCTCTTGAGAACCACGTTTTCCCCATATTTGTTCCCTATTCGGCTTTTATAAGGACTAATTTAGTCCAATCGGGGCTGAAATTTGGCTTTTGATCAAACTTCCCAATTAAGACTAGAAACGAGGTTAATTGGTAATACTTATTGTAACGCCCCAATCCCGCAGGTACGGGGACGTTATGGCGACGTACATACGCGAGGTGAAAACAACCTCACGCGTACGTTAAGCCTCAGTACAGGGAATCACCTCCATAGACATAATGGTTCCAGCAGGAAATAAGTACAAGAATACCTGCAGAAGGGGGTTAGTGATCATAACAGATATAAAAACAGGGATAAATGAGATAACAGAAATAAATTACCAAGATACTTATAAAGAGTCTCGATGAGGAATCTCCTATGTGACTCCAAGGCACTATCTGATAATACGGTAGCTCGGATCTCCAACCTGGGCATGCAAACCCAGGGTCGTCAGAAAGCGACCTAGTGAGTGGTAAAATGAAGGAGGCAATAATATGTACTATAGTAATACAAGCACAATAATAATAGATAATACACGCTGTGGTCATAGTGATACCATATCCTAAGCATATAATAAGCATATAAGTAGCAGCAGAAGTATCTAAACATGAAAGATATAAGCATGTTATCTTTTAATAACATCACTACCTAGCCGGTTATCATCTGGTCATGTCTTTATGCGTGTCCAGTTGATATCATAAATACTGTCGTCTAATGGTGACGTGATAGCAGTGACCATACAGGTGGCATATGCAATATGAACATGCAGGTGGGCATATGAAAACAGAATAGATGCAATGCAAAACATGCATAGTATGCCACCACATAAAGAGTAACATGTACCAGGCAAAGTAACAGATATACATGTAACATGATAGCGGATAAATGATCAGGTACAGAAACAAGTACAACTAAACAAGTGAATACATGTATCAGGCAAGTCATGTTATTTATACAATAGTAGCAATCAGTACCACCTGGTATTATAATCAATCTCTTCCAGTGTCCCATACCACTGAAAGTTCATACTGGAGCCCGCACTCCAGTCGACCCCATCCGGACATGGCATACGGGTACCATTATCCAAACGAGAGAGTGACCAAATAACAAGTGTTCCCGACGTCACTATTGTGTATACTGGTTTATTATGTTAATTGGAAACCCATGGTCGAGAAGTTCTTATCGAGTAGGTGTATCCCGTGCATACCCGGGATCACGGCCTTAAACAAACCCCTGGCTGCTGAGACCAGGGCCCTCCGCTAAGAGGGGAGCATGAATCAAGTAACAAGAGCTCATGGAGCAATTGGTAGGTAGCACTACCGTCCCCTGCAGTGGGACTAATAATATGGATCCAGTACATCACCCGATAAGATCTAATCAACCGTCAAGTCTCCCCATACCCAAGTTATCATTATGATCTGATATGTCAAGTATACAATGTAACAAGAATAAATACAGTATATGATACGGGTAACATGATAACTGGACCTGAGCTCTGTTGATAGCATAGAACAATATAACGGGAAACGGGAACAATATAACGGGAACAATATCACAATCGATGTGGGATTCCACATATCGCATATCAACAGCTCTCATGTCCAGTAACGAAAATATCCATATCAGTAACAGGAACAATCATATAACATGACTACGGTAACATGGAACAATAATACGAACGGGAATCCATATGACAAGAATAAAGAAACTATACATGCATGTGTAACAGGGATATGGAAACATGACATGCATGTGTAACAGTGATATGTAAACATGACATAACGGTAACAATAATATGAAATGCGGTAGTCCGTGCATTGGTCTATCCGTGTACCAGTGGAGCATCTATGTGTAGCAAGAATCCGTGTAATATCTCTGTGATAGTGCATGACCCGATGATAACCGGCTAGGTAGTGATGATAATAAAAGATGACATGTTTATCTATTTCTCCTGCTTATTATATGCTTATTCTATGGTATCACTAGTATAAAATCATATATTATATATTAGTATCGTGCTTGTATTACTATCGTATGTATTACTGCCTCCTTCATTTTACCACTCACTAGGTCGCTTTCTGACGACCCTCGGTTTGCATGCCCAGGTTGGAGATCCGAGTTATCGTTTGGTCAGCTAGTTCATTGGATTCACATAGGAGACTTTACCATCGAGACCCTTCATAGGTATCTTTGTACTTTGTTCCTGTTATCTTATTGATCCCTATTTTTATATCTGTTATGATCACTAACCTCTTTCTGCAGGTATTCTTGTACTTATTTCCTGCTAGAACCCTTGTGTATATGGAAGCTATGTCCTGTACTGAGGCTTAACGTACGTGTGAGGGTGTATCCACCTCGCATATGTACGTCGCCATAACGTCCCCGTACCTGCGGGATCGGGGCGTTACACTTATACATAGAAATTATTTAATATCCCATATGGCTCTGAACTTATGCCTTATAAGAGCCGAGTAGGGCCCACACGGAGAGAAAATGTGGTTCTCAAGAGCTGGTTGTAGTATTACATAGTTTCTATGTAAAATGTCTACCAATTAACCTTGTTTCTACTTTTAATTGTGAAGTTTGACCAAAAGTTAAACATTCATACCCGATTGTCCTGAAGTAGGTCATATAAGAGCAAAATAGGGATTAAACAGGGAGAAAATATGGTTCTCAAGAGCTGACGTTGGTATTACATAGTTTCAATGTACAAATACTACTAATTAACTTATTTCTTGTCTTAATTGGAAATTTGACCAGAAGATAAATTTTCAGCCCCGATTGGTCTGAACTATGCCTTATAAGAGATGAGCATGGCCTAAATGGGAGAAACTTGATTTTCATGAACTGTGGGTGGTATTACATAGTTTTTATGTATAAATACTACCAATTAACGTTGTTTCTAGTCTTAATTGGTAAGTACGACTAAAAGTCAAACTTGTAGCTCCCCGTTGGCCTGAATTAGGCCTTATAAAAGCTCAATGGGCCTAAACGAGGGAAAAAGTGATTTTTAATTGTCGGAGGGGTATTATATAGTTTTTATATATAAATACTACTAATTAATCTTAATTCTAATCTTAATTGGGAAGTTTGATCAAAAGCCAAACTTTCAGCCCCGATTGGACTAAACTAAGCCTTATAATAGCCGAATAGGGAACAAACATGGGAAAAATTTGGTTCTTAAGAGTCGGGAGTAGTTTTACATAATTTTCATGCACAAATACTATTAATTAAACTTATTTCTAGTCTTAACTAGAAAGTTTGACCAAGGCAAAACTTTCAGCCCCGATTGGCCTAAACTAGGCCTTATAGAAGTCGAACAGGGGACAAAGATGGAGAAAACGTAGATCATAAGAATCAAGAGTGGTATTACATAGTTTCTATGTACAATTACTTCAAATTAACCTTTTTTCTAGTATTAATTGGGAAGTTTGACAAAAAGTCAAACTTTCAGCTTAATTGGATTGAAACTTTGTAGTATGACTCCCGGATCTTGAGAACCACATTTTCTCCCCGTGTGAGCCCTACTCGGCTCTTATAATTCTTAATTAGGAAGTTTGACCAAAATTCAAATTTTCATTTCCGATTTGCCTGAAGAAGCCGTATAAGATTCCAATATGGTCCAAACGGGGAGAAAATATGGTCCTCAAGAGCCGAGAGTGTTATTACATAGTTTCTATGTATAAATACTACTAATTAACCTTATTTTTAGCTTTAATTGAAAATTTGACCAAAAGTTAAATTTTCAGCCCTGGTTGGTCTAAACTAAACCTTATAAGAGACGAATAGAGCCTAAATGGGAGAAAATATGATTTTCAAGAACCGTGGTATTACATTGTTTCTATGTATAAATGCTAGCCATTAACCATGTTTCTAGTCTTAATCGGCAAGTTTGACTAAAAGTCAAACATTCAGTCTCAATTGGCCTGAACTAGGCCTTATAAGAGCTGAATGGGCGTAAACAGGGAGAAAACATGATTTTTAATAGCTGGCAAGGGTGTTACATAGTTTCTATGTATAATAGTAGCAATTAACCTTGTTTCTAGTCTTAATTGGGAAGTTTGTTCAAAAGACAAACTTTCAACCTCGATTGGCTTTAATAAAGCCTTATAAGAACCGAATAGGGAACAAACGTGCAGAAACTTGGTTTTCAAAAGTCGAGAGTAGTATTACATAGTTTTCACATACAAATACTATTAATTAAACTTATTTCTACTTTTAATTTGAAAGTTTGACCAAAAGCCAAACTTTTAGCCTAGATTAGCCTAAACTAGGCCTTATAGGATCCGAATAGGGAACAAACATGGCGAAAAAGTGATTCCAAGAGTCGAGAGTTACTTACATAGTTTTATGTAAACTTTCAATTAACCTTGTTTCTAGTATTAATTGGGAAGTTTGATAAAAATCAAACTTTCGGCTCGATTGGCCTGAACTTATGCCTTATAAGAGGCGAGTAGGGCCCACACGGGGAGAAAATGTGGTTCTCAAGAGCTGATAGTAGTATTACATAGTTTCTATATATAATTTCTACCAATTAACCTTGTTTCTACTTTTAATTGGGAAGCTTGACTAAAAGTCAGACTTTCAGCCCTGATTGGACTAAACTAAGCCTTATAAGAGCCAATAGGGAATAAATACGGGAAAAACGTGATTCTCAAGAGTCGAAAGTAATAATACATAGTTTTTATAAACAATTACTTCCGATTGACCTTGTTTCTAGTATTAATCGGGAAGTTTAACCAAAAGTCAAAATTTCGGCACTGATTGGTCTGAAGTTGACCTTATAAGAGACGAATTAGGCCTAAATGGGAGAAAAAGTGATTTTTAAGAACCATGAGTGGTATTACATAGTTTCTATTTATAAATACTATCAATTAACCTTATTTCTAGTCATAATTGGTAAGTCTGACCAAAAGTCAAACTTTTAGCCCGTTTGGTCTGAATTAGGCCTTAAAGAGTCGAATGGGCCTAAACGGTAAGAAAACGAGATTTTTAAGAGCCATAAGGGATTTTACGTAGTTTCATGTATAAATACTACCAATTATACTTATTTATTGTCTTAATTGAAAAGTTTGACCAAAAGTCAAACTTTCAGCTCCGATTGGCCTTAACTGAGAAGGGAACAAACATTGGGAAAAAGTGGTTCTCAAGAGTTGGGAGTAGTATTATATAGTTTCTATGCACAATTACTTCCAATTAACCTTGTTTCTAATATTAATTGGGAAGTTTAACAAAAAGTCAAACTTTCTGCCTCATCGGCCTGAACCTTGGCCTTATAAGGACCAAGTAGGCCCCCTACGGGGAGAAAACGTGGTTCTCAGGGACCGGGAGTATTACATAGTTTTTATGTACAATTACTACCAATTAACCTTACTTCCAGCCTTAATTGGAAAGTTTGACCAAAAGTCAAACTTTTAACCCCGATTGGCCTGAAGTAGGTCATATAAGAGCCAAATAGGGCCCAAATGGGAAGAAAACGTGGTTCTCTAGAGTTGAGTGTAGTATTATAAAGTTTCTATGTACAAATACTACCAACCAACCTTATTTCTAATCTTAATTGGAAGTTTGACCAAAAGTACAGTTTTCAACCTCGATTGGTCTGAACTAGGCCTAATTAGAGACGAATATGGCCTAAAGGGAATAAAATTGTGATTTTCAAGGACCGTGAGTGGTATTACATCATTTCTATGTATAAATACTACCAATTAACCTTTTTTCTGGTCTTAATTGGCAAGTTTGATCAAAAATCAAACTTTCAGCCCCGTTTGGCCTGAATTAGGTCTTATAAGAGCCGAATGGGCTTAAATGAGGAGAAAACGTGCTTTTTAAGAACCATAAGGGATATTACATAGTTTCTATGTATAAATACTACCAATTAATCTTATTTTTAATCTTAATTTGAAAGTTTGATCTAAGCCGAATTTCAGCCCCGACTGGACTATACTAGGCCTTATAAGAGCCGAATAGGGAACAAACATGGGAAAACATGGCTCTCAAGAGGCAGGAGTAGATTGCTTAGTTTCTTTGCACAATTACTTTCAATTAACCTTGTTTCTAGTGTTAATTGGGAAGTTTGACTAAAAGCCAAACTTTTAGCCCTGATTGGCCTGAACAAGGCCCTATAAAAGCCGAGTGGGGCCCAAACGAGGAGAAAATAGGGTTCTCAAGATACGGGAGTAGTATTACATACTTTAAAAGTACAAATAATACCAATGAACTTATTTCTAGCCTTAATTGGGTAGTATAACCAAAAATCAAACTTTTAGCCTTGATTGATCCGCACTAGGCCTTCAAGAGCTGAAAATGGCCTAAATGGGGGGAAATGTGGTTTTTAAGACCTGTAAGTGATATTACATCATTTCTATATAAAATACAACCAATTAACCTTTTTTCTAGTCTTAATTGGAAAGTTTGACTAAAAGCTAAACTTTCAGCCCCGATTGGTCTAAACCAGGCTTTATAGGAGCCGAATAGGGTATATACATGGGTAAAAAGTGGTTCTCAAGAGTTGCGAGTAGTATTATATAGTTTCTATATACAATCTTCTAATGATCTTGTTTCTAGTATTAATTGGGAAGTTTGACAAAAAGTCAAACTTTCGGCCCGATTAGTATAAACTAGGCCTTATAAGAGCCTACTAGGGCCCACACGGGGGAAAAACGTGGTTCTTAAGAGCCGGGTGTAGTATTACATAGTTTCTATGCATAATTATTACCAATTAACCTTGGTTCTAGTCTTAATTGGAAAGTTTGACAAAAAGTCAAACTTTCATCCCCAATTGGCCTAAAGTGGACCATAAGAGCCAAATAGGGCCCTAATAGGAAGAAAACATGATTCTCAAGAGCTGAGTGTGGCATTACATAGTTTATATGTGCAAATACTACCAATTAATCTTATTTTTAGTTTTAATTTGAAGTTTCACCAAAAGTCAAATTTTCAGCCTCATTGATCTGAATGAGGCCTCATAATAGACGAATTGGGCCTAAATAGGGAGAAAACATGATTTTCAAGAAGCAAAAGTGGTATTACATAGTTTCTATGTATAAATACTACCAACTAACCTTTTTATAGTCTTAATTGGCAAGTTTGGCCAAAAGTCAAATTTTTAGCTCATGTTGGCCTGAGTTAGGCATTATAAGAGTTGAATGAGCCTAAACGGGGAGAAAATGTGATTTTTAAGGGCCATAAGGGATATTAAATAGTTTCTATGTATAAGTATTACAAATTCACCTTGTTTCTAGTCTTAATTGGGAAGTTTGATCAAAAGCGAAATTTCAGCCCCAAATGGCCAAACTAGGCCTTATGAGAGCCGAATAGGGAACAAACATAGGGAAAACGTGGTTCTCAAGAGTCAAAAATAGTATTACATAGTTTGAATGTACAATTATTTCCAATTAACCTTGTTTCTAGTATTAATTAGAGAAGTTTGATGAAAAATCAATCTTTCTGCCCTGATTGGCCTGAAGAAGGCCTGTAAAAGTTGAGTAGGGCCTAAATAGGGAGAAAACATGGTTATCAAGATACGAGAATAGTATTATATGCTTTCTATGTACAAATTAACCTTAATTCTAATCTTAATTGGGAAGTTTGATCAAAAGCCAAACTTTCAGCCCCGATTGGACTAAAATAAGCCATATAAGAGCCGAATGGGGACAAACATGGGAAACTGGCCTAAATGGGAGAAAACTTGATTTTCAAGAGCTGTAAGTGATTTACATCATTTCTATGTACAAATACTGCCAATTAACCTTATTTCTAGTCTTAATTGGAAAGTTTGACAAAAAGCTAAAGTTTCAGCCCCGATTGGTCTAAACCAGGCTTTATAGGAGCCGAATAGGGTATATACATGGGTAAAAAGTGGTTCTCAAGAGTTGGGAGTAGTATTACATAGTTTCTATATACAATTTCTTCTAATGAACCTTGTTTCTAGTATTGATTGGGAAGTTTGACAAAAAGTCAAATTTTCAGCCCGATTAGTATAAACTAGGCCTTATAAGTGCCTAGTAGGGACCACACGGGGCGGAAAACGTGGTTCTCAAGAGCCGGGTGTAGTATTGCATAGTTTCTATGCATAATTATTACAAATTAACCTTGTTTCTAATCTTTATTGGGAAGTTTGACAAAAAGTCGAACTTTCATCCCCGATAGGCCTGAAGTAGGCTATATAAGAGCCAAATAGTGCCCAAATAGAGAGCAAACGTGGCTCTCAAGAGCCTATGTATAAATACTACAAATTTACCTTATTTTTAGTATTAATTGGGAAGTTTGACCAAAAGTCAAGTTTTCAGCCCTGATTGGTTTGAACTAGGCCTTATAAGGAGACGAATTAAGGCCTAAATGAGGAGAAAATGTGATTTTAAGGAGCCAAAAGTCGTATTACATAGTTCTATGTATAAATAATGCCATTTATCCTTGTTTCTTGTCTTAATTGGCAAGCTTAACAAAAAGTCAAATTTTCAGCTCCGATTGACCTTAATTAGGCCTTATAAGAGAGTCAAATAGGCCTAAACAAGGAGAAAACATGATTTTTAAGAGCCGAAAGGGATATTACATAGTTTCTATTTATAAATACTACCAATTAACCTCATTTTTAGAATTAATTAGGAGGTTTGATCAAAAATCTAAACTTTCAGCCCGATTGGACTAAACTAGGCCTTATAAGAGCCGAATAGGAAAAAACATGGGGAAAACGTTATTCTCAAGAGCTCGGAGTACTAATGCATAGTTTCTACATACAATTACTTCTAATTAAACTTGTTTCTAGTATTAATTGGGAAGTTTGACCAAAAGTCAAATTTTCAGCCCTGATTAGCCTGAACAAGGCCCTATAATAGTGAGGATGGTCTAATCGGGGAGAAAACGTAATGCTCAAGATACAGGAGTAGTATTACATGCTTTCTAAGTACAAATAATGCCAATAACCCTATTTCTAGTCTTAATTGGGAAGTTTGACCAAAAGTTAAACTTTCAGCCTCGATTGGTCTGCCCTAGGACTTAAAGAGCCAAAAAGGATGTTCCCTATTTGGTTCTTATAAGGTCTTATTGAGGCCAATCGAGGTTGAAAGTTTGGCTTTTGATCAAACTTCCCAATTAAGACTGGAAATAAGGTTAATTGGTGCTATTATACATAGAAACTATGTAATACCCTTGCCAGCTATTAAAAATCATGTTTTCTCCCCATTTACGCCCATTCGGCTCTTATAAGAGGCCTAATTCAGGCCAATTGAGACTGAATGTTTGACTTTTAGTCAAACTTGCCGATTAATACTAGAAACATGGTTAATTGCTGGTGCTTATACATAGAAACTATGTAATACCACGGTTCTTGAAAATCATATTTTCTCCCATTTAGGCTCTATTCGTCTCTTATAAGGTTTAGCTCAGACCAACCAGGACTGAAATTTGACTTTTGATCAAACTTTCAATTAAAACTAGAAATAAGGTTAATTAGTAGTATTTATACATGGAAACTATGTAATACCACTCGCGGCTCTTGAGGACCATATTTTCTCACCGTTTGGACCATATTGGGCTCTTATACGGCTTATTTAGGCCAATAGGAAATGAAAATTTGACTTTTGGTCAAACTTCCTAATTAAGACTTATAAGAGCCGAGTAGAGCTCACACAGGGAGAAAATGTGATTCTCAAGATCCTGGATAGTATTACAAAGTTCAGTCCAATCAGGCTGAAAGTTTGGCTTTTTGTCAAACTTCCCAATTAATACTAGAAAAAGAGATTAATTGGAAGTAATTGTACATAAAAACTATGTAATACCACTCTTGATTATTATGATCCACTTTTTCTCCATCTTTGTCCCCTTGTCGGCTCCTATAAGGCCTAGTTTAGGCCAATCGGGGCTGAAAATTTGGCCTTGGTCAAACTTTCTAATTAAGACTAGAAATAAGTTTAATTAATATTATTTGTTAATAAAAATTATGTAATACTACTTCCGACTCTTAAGAACCAAGTTTTTCTAATGTTTGTTTCATATTCGGCTCTTATAAGGCCTTGTTAAGGTCAATCAGGGTTGAAAGTTTGGATTTTGATCAAACTTTCTAATTAAAGCTAGAAATAAGTTTAATTGATAGTATTTGTAAATCGAAACTATGTAATACCATTCTCGGCTCTTGAAAATCACGTTTTCTCCCCGTTTAATTAGAAGGCGTAGGCCAAAACGGGGCTAAAAGTTTGACTTTTGGTCAAACCTGCCAATTAAGGCTAGAAATAAGTCTAATTGAGAGTATGTTTATATAGAAACTATGTAATACTACTCCCGGCTGTTCAATATCACATTTTCTTCTTGTTTAGGCCCTATTCAGCTCTTATATGGCCTAGTTTAGGCCAATCGGGGATGGAAGTTTGACTTTTGGTCAAACTTCTCATTTAAGACTAGAAATAAGGTTAATTGGTATTAATTGTACATAGAAACTATGTAATACGACTCTCATCTCTTGATAAGCATGTTTTCCCTGTTTATTATCTAGCCGGCTAATCGGGGCTGAGAGTTTGACTTGGTCAAACTTTCCAATTAAAACTAAGAATAAGGTTAATTAACAGTATTTTTACATAGAAACAATGTAATATCACTCACGGCTCTTGAAAATTATGTTTTCTCCCGTTTATGCCCTTTTTGGCTTTTTGGCCTAGTTTAGTCTAACGGGGTCAATAGAGGCTGAAAGTTTGACTTTTGGTCAAACTTCCCAAGCTAGAAGTAGGGTTAATTGTTATTATTTGTACTTAGAAAGTATATAATACTATTCTCGTACCTTGATAACTATGTTTTCTCCCTGTTTATGCCCTACTCAACTTTTATAGGGCCTTCTTCAGGCCAATCAGGGCATAAAGATTGACTTTTCATCAAACTTCCTAATTAATACTAGAAAGTGGTTAATTGGAAATAATTATATATTCAAACTATGTAATACTATTTTTGGCTCTTGAGTATAACGTTTGCCCCATGTTTGTTCCCTATTCGGCTCTTATAAGGTCTAGTTTAGTCCAATCGGGGCTGAAATTTGGCTTTTGATCAAACTTCCCAATTAAGACTAGAAACAAGGTTAATTAGTAATACTTATACATAGAAACAATTTAATATCCCTTGTGGCTCTTAAAAATCACATTTTCTCCCCGTTTAGGCTCATTCAACTCTTATAATGGCTAATTCAGGCCAATAGGGGCTGAAAGTTTGACTTTTGGCCAAACTTGCCAATTAAGACTAGAAAAAGGTTAGTTGGTCATATTTATACATATAAACTATGTAATACCACTTTTGCTTCTTGAAAATCACGTTTCTCTCAATTTAGGCCGAATTCGTTTATTATGAGGCCTAATTCAGACCAATAGAGGCTGAAAATTTGACTTTTGGTGAAACTTCTAATTAAAACTAAAAATAAGGTTAATTAATAGTATTTGCACATATAAACTATGTAATACCACACTCGGCTCTTGAGAATCATGTTTTCTTCCTATTTGGGCCCTATTTTGCTCTTATGGCCCACTTTATGCCACTTTGGGATGAAAGTTTGACATTTTTGTCAAACTTCCCAATTAAGACTAGAACTAAGATTAATTGGTAATAATTAAGCATAGAAACTATGTAATACTACACCCAGCTCTTGAGAACCACGTTTCCCCCGTGTGGGCCCTACTAGACTCTTATAAGGCCTAGTTTATAATCGGGCCGAAAGTTTGACTTTTTGTTAAACTCCCAATTAATGCTAGAAACAAGGTTCATTAGAAGAAATTGCATATAAAAACTATGTAATACTACTCCTAATTCTTGAGAACCACTTTTTACACATGTATATACCCTATTCGGCTCCTATAAAGCCTGGTTTAGACCAATCGGGGCTGAACGTTTAGCTTCTGGTCAAACTTTCCAATTAAGACTAGAAATAAGATTAATTGGTAGTATTTGTATATAGAAATGATGTAATATCACTTACAGCTCTTGAAAAACACGTTTTCTCCCATTTAGGCCATTTTCATCTCTAGAAGGCCTAGTGCGAACCAATCAAGGCTAAAATTTTGATTTTTGGTTATACTTCCTAATTAAGGCTAGAAATAAGGTTCATTAGTATTATTTGTACTTTAAAAGCATGTAATACTACTCCCGTATCTTGAGAACCCCGTTTTCTCCTCGTTTGGACCCTACTCGGATTTTATAGGGCCTTGTTCAGGCCAATCAAGGTTGAAAGTTTGGCTTTTGGTCAAACTTCCTAATTAACACTAGGGCAAGGTTATTTTAAAGTAATTGTGCAAACAAACTAAGCATTCTACTCCTGGCTCTTGAGAGCCATGTTTTCTCCATGTATATTCCCTATTCGGCTCTTATAAGGCCTAGTTTAGTCCAATCGGGGCTGAAATTTGGCTTTTAATCAAACTTCGTAATTAAGACCAAAAAAAAGATTTGTTGGTAGTATTTATACATATAAACTATGTAATATCCCTTATGGTTCTTAAAAAGCATGTTTTCTCCTCATTTAAGCCCATTCGGCTCTTATAAGACCTAATTCAGGATAAACGGGGCTGAAAGTTAGCTTTTGGTCAAACTTGCCAATTAAGACCAGAAACAAGGTTAACTGGTAGTATTTATACATAGAAATGATGTAATACCACTCAGAGTCCTTGAAAATCACAATTTTCTCCTATTTAGGCCATATTCGTCTCTAATAAGGCCTAGTTCAGACCAATCGAGGTTAAAAACTGTACTTTTGGTCAAACTTCCAATTAAGATTAGAAATAAGGTTAGTTGGTAGTATTTGTAATAGAAACTTTATAATACTACACTCAGCCCTAGAGAACCACGTTTTCTTCCCATTTGGGCCTTATTTGGCTCTTATCTGACCTACTTCAGGCCAATCGGGGTTGAAAGTTTGACCAAAAGTCCCAATTAAGACTAGAAACAAGGTTAATTAAGACTAGAAACAAGGTTAATTAGTAGTAATTATTCATAGAAACTATGTAATACTAATCCCGGCTCTTGAGAACCACGTTTTCCTTATGTTTTTCCTTATTCGGCCCTAATAAGACTTAGTTTAAGCCAAAATGGCTGAATGTTTTGCTTTGGATCAAACTTCCAAATTAAGACTAGAAATAAGTTTAACTGATAGTATTTGTACATAAAAGCTATATAATATTGCTCTCGAACCTTAAGAACCACGTTTTTCCTATGTTTGTTCCCTATTCGACTCTAATATGGTCTAGTTCAGGCCAATCGAGGCCGAAAGTCTGACTTTTGGTCAATCTCCAGATTATGACTCGAAACAAGGTTAATTAATAGTAATTATACATAGAAACTTTGTAATACTACTCCCGACTCTTGAAAATCACATTTTCCCCATGTTTGTTTCCTATTTGGCTCTTATAAGGCATAGTATAGGCCAATCGGGGCTGAAAATTTGACTTTTGGTGAAACTTCCCAATTAAGACTATAAATAAGTTTAATTGATAGTATTCGTACATATAAACTATGTATTACCACTCTCAGCTATTAAAAATCACGTTTTCTTCTCGTTTGGATCCTGTTCGGCTCTTATGAAGCTAATTCAAGCCAAATCGTGACCAAAAGCTTTGGTCAAAATTTTCAATTAAGAATATAAATAAGTTTAATTGATATATTATTTGTACATAAAAACTATGTAATACCACTATGGACTCTTGAAAATCACGTTTTCACCCCGTTTATGCCATATTTGGCTCTTATATGGCCTAGCTCAGGCCAAACGAGGAAGAAAGTTTGACATTTGGTTTCATTCCTTTCCTAATTAAGATTAGAAATATGGTTAATTAGTTGTAGTTGTATATAGAAACTTTGTAATACCACTCTCGGCTTTTGAGAACCATATTTTCTTACCGTTTGGGCCTATTTGGCTCTTATGTGCCCTAATTCCAGCCAATTGAGGAAGAAAGTCTGACTTTTAGTCAAACTTCCCAATTAAGACTATGGAAACATAGTTAATTTATAATAATTGCTCAAAGAAACTATGTGAGAATATTCTCAGCTTTAGTAACAAAATTTTCTCCCCATGTAAGCCTAACTCGGCTCTTATAAAGCCTAGTTTAGGCCAATTAAGGTAGAAAATTTGACTTTTGGTCAAACTTCATAATTAATAATAGAAACAAGGTTAATTGGAAGTAACATAGAAACTATAAAAACTACTCCTGACTCTTGAGAACCACGTTTTCCCTATGTTTTTTCTTAATTTGAATCTTATAAGGCTTAGTTTAGGCCAACGGGGCTTTTAGTGAAACTTCCAAATTAAGACTTAAAATAAGCTTAATTGATAGTATTTGTACATAGAAACAAAGTAATACCACTCTCAGCTCTTAAAATCACGTTTTCCCCACGTTTAGGCCTTATTTGGCTCTTATAAGGTATAGTTCAGGCCAAATCGGGGTTGAAAGTTTGACTTTTAGTGAAACTTTTCAATTAAGACTAGAAATAAGTTTAATTGATTATATTTTTTGCATAGAAACTATGTAATTCCACTACTGGCTCTTGAAAATCATATTTTCTCCTTATTTGGCTCTTATATACTGTCGAGTTCAGGACAATCAAGGTTAAAAGTTTGACTTTTGTACAAATATCCTAATTAAGACTAGAAATAAAGTTAATTAGTAATGTTTATACATAGAAACTATGTAATACCACTCCCGGCTATTGAGAACAGTTTGTTCTTCCCATTTTGGACTACTCGGCTCTTATAAGGCCTAATTCAAGACAATCGCGGCTGAAAGTTGACTGTTTGACTTTTGGTCAAACTTCTCAATGAAGACTCGAAATAAGGTTAATTGGTAGTATTTGTACATAGAAACTATGTAATACCAATCTCGGCTCTTGAAAATCATATCCCCCCCCCCCCCCGTTTTAGCCCTATTCGGCTCTTATGAGGCTCAGTTTAAGGCCAATCTGGGCTTTAAGTTTGACATTTAGTTAAACTTCCCAATTAAGACTAGAAATAAGGATAAATAATAATAATTGTATATAGAAACTGTATAATAAAACTCACAGCCCTTGAAAATCATATTTTCTTCGCATTTCAGCCCTATTCGACTCATATTATACGGCCTAGTTCAAGTCAATCGGGACTGCTTTTTTGTCAAACTTTCAAATTAAGACTATAAATAAGGTTAATTCATGGTATTAGTATATAGAAACTACGTAACACCACTCTTACATCTTGAGAACCACGTTTTATACCTGTTTGGGCCCTACTCGGCCTTAATATGGCCTAGTTCAGGCCAATCGGGGGTGAAAGTTTGACTTTTAGTCAAACTTCTCAATTAATACTCAAAACAAGGTAAATTTGTAATAATTGTACGTACAACTATATAATACTGCTCCTGGCACATGAAAATCTCATTTTCCCTGTGTTTGTTTACTATTCGGTTCTTATAGCCTAGTTCAGGCTAATTGGGTTAAAAGTTTGGCTTTTGGTCAAACTTGATAAGGGTAATTGGTATTTTGTATATAGAAACTATGTAATATCACTCCTGGCCAATAAAAATCACGCTTTCTCCCTTTTTAGGCCCTATTCGGCTCTTATAAGGCCCCAGTTCAGGCCAATTAAGGCCAAAAGTTTGGCTTTTGGTCAAACTTCCCAATTAAGATTAGAAATAAGATTAATTAGTAGTAATCGTACATATAAACTATGTAATACTACTCTTGGCTCTTGAGAACCACGTTTTTCATATGTTTGTTTTCTATTCGGCTCTTATAAGTCCTAATTTAGTCCATCGGGGCTGAAAGTTTGATTTTTGATCAAATTTCTCAATTAAGACAAGAAATAAGGTTATTTAGTGGTAGAAATTATGCAATATCACTCTCGGCTCTTAAGAACCATGTTTTCTCCCCGTTTGGGCCCTATTTGGCTCTTATATGGCCTAGTTCTGAATAATCGGGGATGAAAGTTTGACATTTGGCCAAACTTCTCAATTAAAAGTAGAAATATTTAATTGATAGTATTTGTATATAAAAACTATGTAATACTACTCCTCACTCTTGAGAATCACTTTTTTCGCATATTTGTTTACTTTCAGCTGTTATAAGGTCTAGTATAGGCAAATCGGGGCTAAAAGTTTGGCTTTTGGTCAAACTTCCTGAATAAGAATAGAAATAAGTTTAATTGATAGTATGTTTACATAGAACTAGGTAATACCATTTCTGGCTCTTGAAAATCACATTTTTCCCTGTTTATGCCTTATTCGGCTCTTACATGGCCTAGTTCAGGGAAATTGATGAAAGTTTGACTTTTAATCAAACTTCTTATTTTAGACTAGAAACAAAGTTAATTGGTAGTAATTGTACATAGAACTATGTAATACTACTCTTGACTATTGAGAAGCATGTTTTCTCTCCATTTGGGCATACTCGGGTTTAATAAGTCATAGTTGTCCAATCAGGGCTGAAAGTTTTGCTTTTGGTCAAACTTCTAAATTAAGGCCAAAAATAAGGTTAATTAGTTATAATTGTACATAAAAACTATGTAATACTACTCTCTGCTCTTGAAAATGACGTTTTCCCATGTTTATTCCTTACTCAGCTCTAATAAGGCCTAGTGCAGGACTATCGGGGCTAAAAGTTTGACTTTTGATTTAACTGTCTAATTATGACTAGAAAGTTAAATGATAGTAATTGTTTAAAGAAACTATGTAATTCCAGCACTTAAGAACCACATTTTCTCCCGTTTGGACCATGCTCGCCTCTTATGAGGCCTAGTTCAGTCCAATGAGAGCCAAAAGTTTGGTTTTTTATTAAACTTCTCGATTAAGACTTGAAACATGGTTAATTAGTAGTAATATCATATAAAACTATGTAATACTACTCTCGACTCTTGAAAACTATGTTTTCCCCATGTTTATTCCCTTCGGCTCTTATAAGGCCTAGTCCAGGCCAATTGGCATTGAAAAGTTTGAATTTTGGATAAACTTCCTAATTAAGACTAGAAATAAGATTAATTGGTACTATTTGTATATAGAAACTATGTAATACCACTCCTTACTCTTAAGAACCACATTTTCTTCCCATTTAGGCCATAATTCGGCTCTTATGTGCCCTAGTTCAGCCCACTCGGGGATAAAAGTTTAACTTTTGGTCAAAATTCCCCCATTAAGATTAGAAACAAGGTAAACTTGTAGTAATTGCATAAATAAACTATGTAATATTATTGCCGGCTCTTGAGAACACCGTTTTCTCCCTGTTTAGGCCTTAACTCAGCTATTATAAGGCCTATACTGGCCAATGAGGGCCGGAATTTTGACTTTTGGTCAAACTTTGCAATTAATAATAGAAATAAGGTTAATTAAAAGTATTTCTATATAGAACTATGAAGACTACTCCTAACTCTTTTGAGAACCACGTTTTCCCATGTTTGTTCCCTATTTGGCTCTCATAAGGCCTTGTTTAGGCCAATCAGGGCTGAAAATTTGGCTTATGGTGAAACTTCCTAATTAAGACTAGAGATAAGTTTAATTGATAGTGTTTGTATACATAAACTATGTAATACCTCTCCCGACTATTGAAAATCACATTTTCTCCCTGTTTAGGCCCTATTCGGCTCTTATAAGGACTAATTCAAGACAAATCGAGACCAAAAGTTTCAGTTAAGGTTTTCAACTAAGACTAGAAATAAGTTAATTAAATATTTGTATATAGAAACTATAAAATACCACTCTCGACTATTGAAAATCATAATTTCCTCCCCCCCCCCCCATTTAGCCCCTATTTAGCTCTTATATGGCCTAGTTCAGGCCAATTAGGGATGAAAGATTGACTTTCGGTCAAACTTTCCAATTAAGATAAGAAACATAGTTAATTGGTAGTAATTATACATAGAAAGTATGTAATACTACTCTCAGCTCTGGAGAGCCATACCATGCAATACCACTACTGGCTCTTAAAAATCATGTTTCTCACCGTTTAGTTCCTATTCGGCTCTTATAAGGCCAAATTCAACCAATCGGGACTGAAAGTTTGACTTTTGGTCTAATTTCCTAATTAAGACTAAAAACAAGGTTAATCGGCAGTATTTAGACATAGAAACTTTGTAATACTATCACGCTCTTGACAACTATGTTTTCTGCCCATTTAGGCCTTATTTGGCTCTTATAAGGCCTAGTTCAAGCCAATCGGATAGAAACTTTGATTTTTGGTCAAACATCCCAATTAAGACTAGAAAGTAGGTTAATCGGTAGTATTTGTGCACAGAAACAATGTAATACCACTCCTGACTCTTGAGAACCACTTTTTCTCCCCGTTTGGACGCAAATTTAGCTCTTATATGGCCTAATTCAGGCCAATCTGGGCCGAAAGTTTATCTTTTGGTCAAATTTCCTAATTAATACTAGAAATAAGGTTAATTGGATGTAATTGTACATAGAAAAAATAAATAAGGTTGATTAATAGTATTTGTACATAGAAACAATGTAATATTACTTACGGCTGATGAAAACTACGTTTTCTCCCGTTTGGGCCCTTTTTAGCTTTTTTTAGTCCAATCGGGGTCAATAGAGGCTGAAAGTTTGACTTTGGTCAAACTCCCCAGACTAGAAGTAGGGTTTGGAATTATTTGTACATAGAAAGCATATAATGCTATTCTAGTATCTTGATAACCATGTTTTCTCCCTGTTTAGGCCCTATCAACTTTTATAGGGCCTTCTTCAGGCCAATCAGGGCAGAAAGATTGACTTTTATCAAACTTCCTAATTAATACAAGAAATAAGGTTAATTAGAAATAATTATACATTCAAACTATGTAATACTATTTTTGGCTCTTGAGAACCACGTTTCCCCATGTTTGTTCCCTATTCGGCTCTTATAAGGCCTAGTTTAGTCCATTCGGGGCTGAAATTTGGCTTTTGATCAAACTTCCCAATTAAGACTAGAAACAAGGTTAATTGGTAATACTTAAACATAGAAACTATTTAATATCCCTTATGGCCCTTAAAAATCACATTTTCTCCGCGTTTAGTCTCATTCAACTCTTATAATGCCTAACTCAGGCCAATAGGAGCTGAAAATTTGACTTTTGGCCAAACTTACCGATTAAGACTAGAAAAAAGGTTAGTTGGTAGTACTAGAAACAAGATTCATTAGAATAAATTGTATATAGAAACTATGTAATACTACTCCCAACTCTTGAGAACCACTTTTTACCCATGTATATACCCTATTCGGCTCCTATAAAGCCTGGTTTAGACCAATGGGGGCTGAAAGTTTAGCTTTTAGTCAAACTTTCCAATTAAGACTAGAAATAAGGTTAATTGGTAGTATTTGTATATAGAAATGATGTAATATCACTTACAGCTCTTGAAACCCACATTTTCCCCCATTTAGGCCATTTTCAGCTCTTGAAGGCCTAGTGCGGACCAATCAAGGCTAAAAGTTTGATTTTTGGTTATACTTCCCAATTAGGTTAGAAATAGGTTCAATGATATTATTTGTACTTTGAAAGTATGTAATACTACTCCCATATCTTGAGAACCCCTTTCTCCTCGTTTGGGCCCAACTAGGCTTTTATAGGGCCTTGTTCAGGCCAATCAGGGCTGAAAGTTTGACTTTTGGTCAAACTTCCCAATTAACACTAGAAACAAGCTTAATTGAAAGTAATTGTGCAAAGAAACTAAGCATTCTACTCCTGGCTCTTGAGAGCCATGTTTTCCCCATGTTTGTTCTCTATTGGCTCTTATAAGGCCTACTTTAGTCCAGTCAGGGCTGAAATTTAGCTTAGATCAAACTTCCTAATTAAGACTGAAAATAAGATGAATTTGTAGTATTTATACATAGAAACTATGTAATATCCCTTATGGTTCTTAAAAAACACGTTTTCTCCTCATTTAAGCCCATTCGGCTCTTATAAGACCTAATTCAGGCCAAACGGGCTGAAAGTTTAATTTGGTCAACTTGCCAATTAAGACTAGAACAAAGGTTAAGTGGTAGTATTTATACATAGAAATGATGTAATACCACTAACGGTTCTTGAAAATCACATTTTTCTCCCATTTAGGCTCTATTCGTCTCTAATAAGAACCAAGTGTTTCCCCTGTTTGTTTCCTATTTAGCTCTTATAAGGCCTTCTTAGGTTAATCGGGGTTGAAAGTTTGGATTTTGATCAACTAAAGCTAGAAATAAGTTTAATTGATAGTAAAATCGAAACTATGTAATACCATTCTTGGCTCTTGAGAATCACGTTTTCTCCCCGTTTAATTAGAAGGCGTAGGTCAAATCGGGGCTAAAAGTTTGAATTTTGGCAACCTGCCAATTAAGACTAGAATTAAGTCTAATTAATAGTATGTTTATATAGAAACTATGTAATACTACTCCCGGCTGTTCAATATCACATTTTCTTCTTGTTTAGTCCCTATTCAGCTCTTATATGGCCAAGTTCAGGCCAATCGGGGATGGAAGTTTGACTTTTAGTCAAACTTCTCATTTAAGATATTTCTATAAGGTTAATTGGTAGTAATTGTACATAGAACTATGTAATACGACTCTCATCTCTTGATAAGCATGTTTTCCATGTTTATTATCTAGCAGGCTAATCGGGGCTGAAAGTTTGACTTGGTCTTACTTCTAATTAAAACTAGAATAAGGTTAATTAACAGTATTTGTACATAAAAAAATGTAATATCACTCACGGCTCTTGAAAACTATGTTTTTCTCCCGTTTAGGCCCTTTTTGGCTTTTAGGCCTAGTTTAGTTTAATCGGGGTCAATAGAGGCTGAAAGTTAGACTTTTGGTCAACTTTCCAAATAGAAATAGGGTTATTGTTATTATTTGTACTTAAAAGCATATAATACTATTCTCGTATCTTGATAACCATGTTTTCTCCCTTTTAGGCCCTACTCAACATTTATAGGGCCTTCTCCAGGCCAATCAGGGCAGAAAGATTGACTTTTCATCAAACTTCCTATTAATACTAGAAACAAGTTAATTGAAATAATTGTACATTTAAACTATGTAATACTATTTTGGCTCTTGAGAACCACGTTTTCTCCATGTTTATTCCCTATTCGGCTCTTATAAGGCCTAGTTTAGTCAATTGGGCTGAAATTTGGCTTTGATCAAAACTTCCAATTAAGACTAGAAATAAGGTTAATTGGTAATACTTATACATAGAAACAATTTAATATCCTTGTGGCTCTTAAAAATCACATTTTCTCCCATTTAGGCTCATTCACTCTTATAATGCCTAAGTCAGGCCAATAGGGTTGAAAGTTTGACTTATGGCTAAACTTGCCAATTAAGACTAGAAAAAAGGCTAGTTGGGATATTTATACATGAAACTATGTAATACCACTTTTGCTTCTTGAAAATACGTTTTCTCCCTATTTAGGCCCGAATTCGTTATTGTGGCCTAATTCAGACCAATAGAGGCTGAAAATTGACTTTTGGTGAAACTTCCAATTAAGACTAAAAATAAGGTTAATTGGTAGAATTTGCACATATAAACTATGTAATACCACGTTCAGCTCTTGAGAATCATGTTTTCTTCCTATTTGGGCCCTATTTGCTCCTTGGCCATTTTAAGTCAATTGGGGATGAAAGTTTGACTTTTTGTTAAACTTTCCAATTAAGACTGAGAACCATGGTTAATTGGCAATAATTAAGTATAGAAACTATGTATACTACACCCGGTCTTGAGAACCATTTTCCCCCATGTGGGCCCTATAGGCTCTTATAAGGCCTAGTTTATACTAATCGGCTGAAAGTTTGACTTTTTGTCAACTTCCTCAAATAATACTAGAACAAGGTTAATTAGAAGAAATTGTATATAGAAACTATGTAATACTGCTCCCAACTCTTAGAACCACTTTTTAACCAGTATATACCCTATTCGGCTCCTATAAGCCTGGTTTTAGACCAATTAGGGCTGAAAGTTTAGCTTTTGTCAAACTTTCTAATTAAGACCAGAAATATGGTTAATTGGTAGTATTTATACATAGAAATAATGTAATACCACTTACAGCTCTTGAAAATCACCTTTCTCCTATTTAGACCATTTTCATCTCTTGAAGGCCTGTGCGAACCAATCAAGGCTAAAAGTTTGATTTTTGGTTTACTTCCCAATTAAGCTAGAAATAAGGTTCATTGGTATTATTTGTACTTTGAAAGTATGTAATACTACTCCCGTATTTTGAGAACCCCGTTTTCTCTTCGTTTGGGCCTACTCGGCTTTTATAGGGCCTGTTCAGGCCAATCAGGGCGAAAAAGTTTAGCTTTTGGTCAAACTTCTTAATTAATACTAGAAAGTTTGGCTTTTGGATCATACTCACTCGCCTCTTATAAGGCCCAGTTCATGCCAATGAGGGCGAAAAGTTTGGCTTTTTGTCAACATAATAATACCACATAGAACTATGTAATACTACTCTCGACCTTTGAAAACCATGTTTTTCCCATGTTTATTTTCCTTCGGTTCTTATAAGACCAAGTTCGGCCAATTGGCGCTGAAAGTTTGACTTTTGAATAAACTTCCTACTTAAGACTAGAAATAGATTAATTGGTAGTATTTGTGTATATAAAAACCTATGTAATACACTCCCGGCTCTTAAAACTATGTATAAATTTTGACTTTTGATCAAACTTCGCAATTAATAATAGAAACAAGGTTAATTAAAAATAATTATATATAAAAAACTATGAAGACTACTCATGACTCTTGAGAACCACATTTCCCCATGTTTTGTTCCCTATTTGTTTCTTATATGACCTAATTTAGGCCATTGGAGCTGAAATTTTGGCTTATGGTGAACTTCCAATTAAAATTAGAAATAAGTTTAATTGATAGTGTTTATGTATATAAACTATGTAATACCCTCCCGACTATTGAAATCACATTTTCTCCTGTTTTAGAGGCCCTATTCGCTCTTATAAGGACTAATTCAGCCAAATTTGGGCCAAAAAGTTTCAGTTTAAAGTTTTCAACTAAGACTAGAATAAGTTAACTGATAATATTTTTATACATAGATCATATTTTTTTTCCCGTTTAAGCCCTATTTGGCTCTTATATGGCTAGTTCAGGCCAATCGGGATGAAAGATTGACTTTTAGTTAAACTTCCCAATTAAGACAAGAAACATGTTATTGGTAAAAATTATACATGGAAAGTATGTAAACTACTCTCGGCTCTGGAGAGCCATACTATACAATACCACTACTGTCTCTTAAAAATCACGTTTTCTCACTGTTTAGTTCCTGTTCGGCTCTTATAAGGCCAAATTCAACCAATCGGACTGAAAGTTTGGCTTTTGTCAAACTTCCTAATTAAGACTAGAAACAAAGGTTAATCGGATAGTATTTAGACATAAGAACTATGTAATACTACCACGGCTCTTGAAAACTACGTTTTTCCCCCTATTTAGGCCCTATTTGGCTCTTAGAAAATCCTGTACGCTTCCAAAATACGTGAAAACGTAGTCGCGACGAGAGTCGGGACGTATATACGCGAGGAAAAATACCCCACGCATAACACGCTAAGCCTAAAGTAACCTGAACAAGCTATAAATTTAAACCATAATATTAACGATCATTGCAATAATACATATAATCACTACACATGATTCCAGATGAAATAAGGAATGAAATAGAACTAAGTGTGATATACAGGAATCAAAGAATAATAGCAGGAATAAGGAAAGGAAAGAATACCAGAATCAAAAGAGAGAAACTCCAGCTCCTCGCAAAGCGTACGATCACACGAACATTTGAACAATATAAAAAGATGTCCCAAACCAATCGGGGCTGAAACTTTGATTTTTGGTCAAACATCCCAATTAAAACTAGAAAGTAGGTTAATTGGTAGTATTTGTACATAAAACTATGTTATACCACTCCCGACTTTAAGAACACATTTTTCTCCCCGTTCGGACCCAATTTAGATCTTATATGGCCTAATTCAGGCCAATCAGGGCCGAAAGTTTAACTTTTGGTCAAATTTCCCATTTATACTAGAAACAAGGTAATTGGATGTAATTGTACATAGAAACATATAATACTACTCACTTGAGAACCACATTTTCCTATGTTTTTCCTTATTCGGCTCTTATAAGGCCTAGTTTAGTCAATCAGGGTTGAAATTTGCATTTGGTCAAACTTCAAAATTAAGATTAGAAATAAGCTTAATAAATAATATTTGTACATCAAACTATGCAATACCACTTCCGGATCTTAAAATCATATTTTTCCCTATTTTAGACCTATTCAACTCTTATAAGACCTAATTCAGGTTAATCGGGGCTGAAAATTTTAACTTTTTGGTCAAACTTTCTAATTAGA